>APFE030795321.1:18929-51467 GCA_000404065.3 Pinus taeda
CCATCCATCACATCATATTTAAGAGAAAATTCTAAGGTTCAAGAAGTGGAACATCACATCGAGCATCAACAACAAGTTCTCCAACTCTTAAAGGATAACCTTGTGTTGGCACAAAATAGAATGAAACAACAGGCATATCAACATCGTAGCGAAATAAGTTTTGATGTAGGTGACTGGGTATTCCTACGACTACAACCATATAAAAAAATGTCCCTCAAGCAAGATAAGAAGGATAATAAACTATCACCAAAGTATTATTGTCTGTCCAAGGTGTTGCAAAAGATTGGTACTATGGCATACAAATTGGAGCTTCCTGCAGCTTCTCGAGTGCACCCTATTTTCCATGTTTGATGTTTAAAGAAGGTTATAGGTGACAAGCTCCCAATGCAAACAATATTGCCAGAACTTAACGAGGAAGGAAAAATTATATTATAACTTGAAGCAGTCATAGAAACAAGAACTTGATAACTACGAAATCGATCAATTTCGGAGTATCTCATCAAGTGGAAGAACTTATCTGAGCTGAAGATTCCACATGGGAGGATGTGAATTTTATACAAAAGCATCCAAAACTACTCAAGTGTTGAGGAAAACACTTTTCTGAAGGAGAGGGGCATGTTAGGTCCCTATAATACTAGTGATTCCCCCATTACTATTATAGTTGTATCCCTTATTAATATTGTTGTCCCCCTATTGTCCCCATATTGTTATCACTGTGCCCCATAGAATCCCTCTATTGTTATTTTTGTGCCTTTATGTTATTATTATTATGTTGGCTTGGTTATATTGTGACCCCTTAGACTCCTATCTATAGAAAGGAGGTTTTATCATTTGAATCATCTAAGAATTTTTCATTTGTGTAATGTAAAATAGGTTTCCCCCCGAAGAGGTTGAATTCTAAGGCGTTGATCTATCTTTTCTATCTTTTTGTGAGTTGGTTTCATAACATAAACCTTCCTAAATTGAAAAATTAGTCACAATCTGTTTAGATTAGCCTCCTTATCGTTGATTACATCATCAAACAAAATTAAGTGGGCCTTGGTATTATGATCTTTCAATGCAATGCCTCCTTTATATTTATCCAATGATCCATTGACGGGGATATAAATTTGTTTGTTATATCTTTTTAATCACAAATTTTTCATATTTAAATTTTAGCTATGTAATAGAGTATATGAAATAAGAAAACAGGTTCAAGCAAACGCAATGAAAAAGTGAATAAATGGATATATTTTCAATATTTGGTAATAAAACAAATACCTAATAACGATAATGAAAAATTGAATGTTAAATGTAATGTTACCATTTTTAGCTATTTCCTTCTGAGAATTATTACATGTCAACATCCGAATTTATACTAGTTGTCCTACACATATTCACGAGACCAATGAGGCAAAATTAGATTAATTTTGACCAAATATTAAATTTAATTGCATGAATAAATAACAATTAAAAATATTTGAGTGCATGAATACTTGAATGAGCTCCTATCGATTTCAAGAATAAATTATTGGAGTAGTTTAATATTGGAAAAAACATCCCTCAACTCAATGAAGCAATAGCGAAGTCAACATTGACTTTGTTGTTTCTCTATTGGATTGAGGGTTTTTTTCTCCAATATGATCCGAATCTTCATTTATTATTTACTAAACAGGGAAACCACTTGAAGGTAGAAGCTCTCATCAGCCCCCCCACCCATCCCCCCTCTCACATCACTCTTAATTCCCCAATACCCAATCTATCTACTAGGAAATAGTTGAAATCAAGACATTAAGATACATAAAGAAACAAATAGAAAACATGTATTCACTCATTCAGTCATTTTTAGATCCACAAAATATTTCATATCAATAAATTTTGTCACAAAAAATATGTTTACATGAAATGAAACAAGGTTGTTCTAATTATATAAGAAGTATAATAATTTATTATTTGTTTCTCCTTCTTAGAAATATAGCAAGGATGTATTCATCCCTTTCAACTGTTATGGGATCTATATGTCTTGCTCCTTACCTCGTCATACATCTATGTTGCTGCAAGGGGGGCAAAGCATCAACTGCAATAAGAAAGAAATGTTAAATTCATATTTATAGTTATTATTATTACAAGTGATTTATCAATAAAAAGAGTAGTAAAGTGTTCTTTACCTATTTCGGTAGTGGAGAGAAGCAGAGTTCTTTTAGACGCGACCATATGTTGCTTCTCTTGCCTAGCCTCATCATGTACATGCTCTGGAGTAGAAGCAAGAAAGGTTATAATTAATACACCATTTTCATTTAAATATTCTTAATTGTAATCCATACTACAATTTTTTTATAATGCATGAAATACCTCTAGTACCAAGCTAAACATCAGATTCAAGAGACACTCCATCATCACTAGGCTCATGTGTTCCATTATTACTTGGGACATTTATATCTACATTGCTTGCATGCTTTTGAAAATCAAGCACATTACTTAATGGCCAAAAATAATAACCAAAAGATTGTACAACTAATAATTTATAAATTTTCTTCGTTGCTTTTATTTATCTGAGTGCCATTTTGGGTGTCGAAAGGCTATGTAGACCCCAAGATTTTCCTACATTCAACCACAAATTGATAGTTGTGTTTGTAAGAAAGATTGAGGTCTTCCTCCATACGAGCCTCTTTCGATTGTGACTCTTGCAATTTTGCACGAGAACATGAATTTTTCTTCTTCTGTGATATTAAATAAAAATTGTTAAGAATTTATAATTTGGATGCAAATTTTTTTTATACCTACAATTTTTTGCGACTAGCTTTAAGTAACCACCCATGCCAAGATGATGCTACCCATGTTTAGCTATTATAGCCTTTGTGGATTTGGATGTATCTGGGATCCTATATTGAAAATATTGAAAAACTGAATTAAATGTCACAATGATGATAAAGCATCATAATTACATTATTAAAAGTGTTTCATACCTTCTTGGTTTGGGGGGTATCTTCCCTTATTTTCGATCGCCTTATCAATTGCATTTGCCATGAAGGCTTTGCACTCCCTCTGTCAAATCACTGGAGGGAACTCATACTTACTGTTCTTTTGCAAATGAAGCCTATATTGGTCCCACAACTATTTTAAATGTAAGCTTGCCTTGGAGGTAACTCCATTTTTGTTGAAGGTACCCTCTCCGAACATGCCAACCATCTTTCTCATAAGTTCATCCTTCAACTAGAAAATTCTAGATTTCCAGTTTGTGCTAATGGTGGGACCAAAGTGTTCCAATGTTAGGTCATACAAATGCCTACAAAATAAATTGTTTCCTGTAAAAAAATATTATCATTAGTTTAAAATAAGCACATACTATAGGTAAATTTCAATTAGATTGTACTTAATATTTAAAACACTTCTTACATACTTGGAAGCTTCTCTAATTTCATGAGAGCATGGTCATAATCTACCAAAAACATAATCAATAGTATTTTGGTGCTAGTAACACAAGAGGATCCATGAAGTCTCGCTTCAAAATATGTGATGGGATCATGCTTTGCATCCACAACATCATGTGTAGATCCTGGCGTATGTTTTTCATGGGGTGCATATCTCAACGTGTGTTGTTCAGGGGGTATTCCCGTCTCAGTGATTGGTGTTTCACTCACACGCAGAGAAACGATGATGCTACCAATGCTTGCCCCCATATTCGTAACATGAAGATCATACTCCCTAAAAAATTCCTGTAAAATAAAGAGTTTTATTTATTTATTTATAAAGGATGAGGTAATTAAAATCATAAATAAATAAATGGGATAATTAAATGAGTTTCTTACCCCATAGTGATAAATTCCGCCCATCACGGTTTTGATTTGGCCTCTTATCTCTTATGTTTGTAATTGAATAAGAATTAAATAACCTAGTTTCTTCTTTAATTTTATTTAAACTTCCTTATTGTTTGGATGAGATCAACCGACAAAAAAATTGCTTCTTCATTAAGCACTTTCTCAAGAGCATTTGTGGACTACTCTGAGACTGGTTCCTTTCCATTGTCACCTTGTTGATCAAATAAGTGTAATTTGTAAGTTTTTTTCCACCATCCTCAACTATAAACATTCAAAGATTTGATTTTGATTAAATATTTTATATCAATAAAAAATTCCATTTTTTTACATAAGAGGGTAAGTTTATCCAGTTAAATACTTGCTCATAAATATTATGATATCTTGAAATTTCATAGCGGCACATAAAAAAAAATCAAGCAATTCATCCATAATTAATCATCATTATATTAATAAGAAAACCAATATTGACATATGTATAAATTTATATATAAGAAACTTCACGTTATAACATGGCCAATATAAAAGGTTGTAATTTATAAAAACTTCATTTCATATCATTATATTAATACGTGTACCACTCATATTATACAAAAAGGTGTTGAAAGTTATACCAACTTCATTTAATCCTACCAAAGAACATGATTTAATTAATTATATTCACAACAAAAAATGATGATGACAAAATCAAATGAAGAGCATTTCAATAAATTTGTTCTTTAAATGCATCTAGAATATTCTTAAAGAAAGGGAATGAAAATGTTGAAGTGAATCTCATGATTATATTATTTTACATACAATTACATTGATATTTACCTACTGTGACATCGGTGCCCTTGATCTTGATCAACCTACAACAATATTGTAACCATGACATATTAAAATGTTTCCTTAACTTACAATATGCATGAAAATATCTTGTAGTAAATGACAATCATAACATACAATCAACATTTCTTACAAGTTGGGTAAAATGGAATACATACTACCCCCATAATAGAAATGTTTGTATCTATTCGATTCAAATTGTAATCAATGAGCAACTCTTCCCCTGCAACTATTTATTTTATGGCACACATGAATACATGGTTTCCTTCACGCCCCTTGAATATGTAATGGGGTTTCTTATTTTTTGGTTGCAGACCATGTACTATTTATAAACCATGCAATATTTGCTGTTGCTTTTGGCCTTCCATCAATATACATAGTTGCACTTTTATTTTGATCATTGTCTTTTAGTTGTATGTAATTTGCAGCCATGCCATATCTTTGCATACTTTTGGTATATCGGACTATCTATATCCAATCATTGTAGACGTAACAAGGTCCAACATACTCCATCAATTTAGTTAATCTACTGAAACATACCTTTACGCCATCCATGGAAAATATCCCCAAACCATGTACTGATGATTGGGCAATGTAGTATATCGTTTCATTGAAAGAAAATCAATGTTTATTTGAGGAAGATCCTTGGATACCCATCATTCCACTAGATGGTTGTACCTCTAGGGAACCTCAATGTCATATATGCTCTCATTATAATAAGAAAATGACACCTCTTTAGCGAGAAAAAATTCCATGAGTCTATGGAATTTTATTCTAATCTTTTCACCTATAGTTGATCTTCACCTGCTAGACGAGATACCGGATGTTTGGCCAATTTCTTCTATCCTACCTAAAATTTTGTTACTTGACGAAGATAGATCTGAAAATTACCTTTTTGGTTGAGCATCCTATAACACTATAAAATGTTAGAAAATGTTAGCAAGTGTCATAAAGGATGTTGAGAAACATCTTGACGAAACCACATGAACATTAAATAGTACAAGTGACTTACAAGGAAGTTCTATGCATTTAAAATATTCAAGTAATATTTAAAAAATTGAGAACTTGAGAACCTATTCATCCTAACCAATGAACTCACTCAATAACTTGATAACTCAACATATTTTGATAGTATTTAATCTTCCATTACAAGAAAATACCCCCATACTTCGATATGTTGAAGAATGTAATTAGTTTTAGTCTTCATAATTGTCATTTGACTCATGTCATGATGTAATTCTTATGTATCTATCAAAAGAAGAAAGAAATTTTATTTTGTAAAGCACTGGTTTCATGCTCAAGTCAATTTGTCATTAGGTCAAACATCCATTGAATCCTCCTAGGGTTTGTCAAAATTCAAGAGTCCTTGTCATATTTTAAAATACTGTTTCAGACATTTGTATCAAGGAATGAAAAATTACTTTGAAATTAGAAATGTCTAGAAGGATGCTAAGACCAAGTCGGCCATCCAAGGGAAAGTTGGCCAAGAGAGGGTTAATGCAGCCTATTGGAAAGGTTATATAAACATGGATATTCGACCTATTGAGAGACACATCAAGCACATATCCTAGATTTAGATATGCAATTGGAGAAGTGTTGCACGAAAATTGTCACTTTGACATTCTGCAATCAATGTGAGTCTATCACCACTCATACCTTCCTCCCTTGCAAGTCTTAAATCTCAGTTCTTCATATCAAGCCTTGAAAATAAGAGAAAGACCTTAAAAATCTATAAAACTCTAGTTTTGCACTTTCTCTTAGCATTACCTATGGTACCGCACCTATTGGTGATGTCCCCTGCGCACCTAACCGCTCTGTCTTTGTGTTGTGGGTGCGGACCCCTGTAAAAGTTAAAAGGGCGCAAGTACATTCCTAAAAACTCACTTTGAGTCATTTCTGGAAGCTTCTAGAGGGAAGCTTGAGGTGGCAAGTTCGCTCCTTGAGGGTTCATGCATCCCATATCTTAAGGAGCTAAGCCCTTGATGTGAGGAGCTTATCCCTTTGAAGGAGGACTCTATCCCTTCAATGGTGGACCTGTAACCTCCTTCCTTTGCACTATAAAATGAAGCATTGGGCAGGTTACTTGGGAGGTTGAAAGTTGAATATCTTTTAGGGTAAATGCTACTGGAACTTAGTCTTCCTAATTGAGCTTTTGAGAGGAGAGATTACATACCTTTTGATCTCATTTGGAAGAGAGTGAGGCTTGTACCCTGGGAAGATCTTGTACAACATCAAGGCACCAAAGGTTGTAAAGTTATTCTATTTCAAAGTTAATACAATCAAGTTTATTTTTCTCAATAAACTGTGTTTTATGGTTTATTTCGTGGATTCCTTGATCACCATTAACATGATTTATTATATTAGCTATGCAGGTGTTATTTGATGTGTGCTTGTTTGTGATTGTAGATTCTTAAAAGGAAACTCTTTTGGAGCTTTTGGAGCATGACTACCACAAAATAGCGTTGGACTTAAGGTAGGGTCTAAAAAACCTCTTTAGTTTCTATTAATGAATCACAATGTGTTTAGAGAAAGGTAGAATTTCTTGTCCTGCTTGTTGCTAGATATCAATTGATATTAGGAAGATCGACCTTGTCTGCAAGAACGATTTATCCGACCAACAAATTGGCGACTCCGCTGGGGACTGGATTTGGTTTTTTTAATTTTCCTTTCTCTTTGTCCTTGTGCATCAAATTCCATTATAGATGATTCAATTCGCTTACGGATTTTTCAACGCACTCTAATTGGTCTCGCGGCCAAGTGGTACATTGAGTTACCACGAAGCTCTTTTTATAATTTTAGTCAGTTAGCTACTTCATTCTTAACTCATTTTCAGTTGCCTGTCAGATATGACAATGGCACTGAATTATTAACTTCATTAAAACAATCAACGTCCACATACATTTCAGATCATATTCATGAATGGTGACGTCGACGACGTTTAGTGAAAGTTTTTATTCCGGATCAAATTTTGGCAGAATGGTTTGTCAAATCATTATTACCTAAAATCACTGAGGATGTAGCTAAGGTAGGGGTTGTTACTGAAGAGCAAGTAATTGCTCAAGCTCAGTACCTTGACCTCGTTTATACGCAGTCGGGTACTTTACACGAAAAAATCCCCGATTTTCCCAAAAAAAATCAAATAATTGCAGCTCCTTCAGGGTCTCATGCCGCTGATGGTATGATTGGTTCAGTTAGAACAAGAGTAAGAAGAAATCTGCAAAGAATTCTTCTCCTATTATAACTTTACTAGATTCCCTGACAGGAGAATCTTTCGCTGAAATTCCTGTCGATATTCATGTCGTAGAATCATCTACGTTCAAATCAAAATCTGGCGGTAAAAGAAGGGGAAGAAGAAAAATAAACAAAACACAAAAGAGAAACCAGATAAAACTGAATCTACTGATGAGAAACGTAAACCTCTCTATCCTTGTCTCATTTGTGATGAGGAGCACTTTACAAGAGATTGTCCACATCGAGTTGAGGTTTCGAAAATCGTCAAAGGTTCTCAAACGCCTGCTGTCTTGAAGGATCCTTTTCCTAGTAAAGATAGTAAGATGATAGGTTCTTCCTCAAATGCCTCAGAAGAACCAATTATGATGATGTCCCATGTTAGGATTGCGACACGATCGCAAGATTATGGTAGTAAGAATCCTATTGGTGGTAAGGAAGGGGAATCTTCTAATTCAAACCCATCAACTTCAACTCCTTCTGGTTCTGATCCGTTACAAATCGAGAAACCTAACCCAAACTTAGTAATCAAACCACTTGCTAAAGGTATACTTCAGAAGTCATCTTTCAATACACATGCGAGAGTTGCTCAGAACTATAACATTGTTGAAGATTTAGCTATATCCCCTTCAACAATGTCAACTTTGGAGGTGCTGCAATCATGTCCAGCACAACGTAAATTGATTTTGTCTGCTATAGGAGTTGTTGATATTCAAGATTCCAACCTTATAATCTTCGATTTAGAAAATAGTACACCTCACCTACCTCATCAAATGGCTTTCCAGATCCCAATGCTAGTAAAAAATAGACCTTGCTTTCGGATTGTGATTGATGAGGGAGCTTCTACGTGTATTATGTCGATTAAGTGTTGGAGATCGCTTGGTTCTCCTACATTCAATCAATCCCCAATGATTCTAAAGGCTTTTGATGGCCGAGGGTTTCATCCTTTTGGCATTCTGTAGGATTTACCTATAGGGGTAGAAGGCAAAACTATAAATCTAGATGTGGAAGTGGTTGATGCCCCTCTAGATTACAACCTTTTGTTGGGTCGCAGTTGGTCTTATGCTATGACTGCTGTTGTTTCATCGGTCTTTCGGCTTATTAAGTTTCCTCATAATGGAAAGATCGTTACAATAGACCAGTTAAATTATTTTTCATCCGACCTAGCCTCTTTTGATAGTATCCAACATGTCGAGAAAACAACTATCCCTTATAAGGATGTTGGGGTGGGATTAATTAAAGATTCTGGTTTACTAGGAACTTTTTCATTTCCTCCTCCTAACGTATCGCCTTCTTTTGCAACCATTAATATGATTTCATCAAATCCTGTTGCTTTTGATGATCCTTGGATTGTACCTTTAGATTCTGAGGTGGACTCATTTGGTGATGCAATGCCCTTGAGTCCCTTTGAAGTTGCATATTAGGCAGTACAGTCGTTTTCCGACTCTAGTTCAACTGAAATTGATCTAATGAGTGTGGTCCATGGGGAGTCACTTTCAATCTCAACCTCAGATTCAACAACTCTTTCTGATCCTGTTCATACTGATGAGCATATTCGTGAACTTTTGTCTGTTGATGATTTACCATGGGAAGATCTTCATCATCGATCTTCATTTTTACCCGAGCTTGATCATTTTGAAAATGATTTCTCATCTATTTTTATCACTGATTATGTTAAAGAACCACAAAATCCATTGCAACATCCTGATTCTGAGCTGAATTTGGGAAATATTTCTCGAACAATTCCTATTGACATTTCAGTGAAACCTGGAATTATTGAAAACATTCATATAGGTGCTTCCTGTACGGACGAGGAAATCCAAACTTATAAAGCCCTATTTCAAGAATTCTGCGACATGTTTGCCTGGCCATATGAAGAAATTCCAAGAATTGATCCATCAATTGTTGTCCATGAAATTAAAACTTACTCGGATGCTAAATCTGACCGGAAACGTTTGCGTCAGATACATCCAAGAAAAGCTGCTGAAATTAAAGCTGAAGTTGAGAAATTACTTCGAGCAGGTTTCATTTATCCAATTCCTTTAACAGATTTGGTATTGAATATTGTTCATGTTAACAAAAAGCAAGGAATGATAAGAATATGTATTGATTATAGGGATATTAATCGAGCTTGTCCTAAAGACAATTATCCAACTCCCTATATCGATCAAATTATTGATGATTGTGCTGGCAGTGAAATGTTCTCCTTTATGGATGGTTTTTCTGGTTACAATCAAATGAACATACTCCCTGCTGATGAACCTAAAATGACTTTCATTTGTCCATGGGGGACATTTTCTTATTGCAATTTACCTTTTGGATTGAAGAACGCTGGAGAAACGTTTCAAAGGGATATGTCTTATGCATTTCATGACATCAAGCACATTATGTAGCCTTATCTCGATGATTTACCTGCTCATTCATTACGTAGAGCCGATCATCTCACTCATTTACGAGCCATCTTTATGAGATCTAGGCATTATCGAATTAGGTTGAATCCACACAAATGTGTTTTCTTTATAGAAATGGGTCGTTTACTGGGATTTGTTGTCTCAAAAGATGACATTCGTGTCAATCCCTCGGAGGTTGAAGCTATTGTCAAATTACCTTCGCCTTCGACTCTTCACCAACTCCAAAGTTTGCAAGGGAAAGCAAATTTTTTACATCGATTCATTCCTAACTACACCGAGATAACGAAAGGTTTTACTAGGTTGTTGAAACAGAACACTCCGTTCTTTTGGGATGAGATACCTAACAAATCTTTTGATGCACTTAAACACGCATTGACCCATGCACCGTTATTGCATCCTCCCAACTACAACCAGGACTACTTTTTGTACCTCGCCGCTTCTCATTCCACCATTGGGATGGTTTTAGTTCAGGAAGACGAATTTAACAATGAACATGTGATTTACTATTTTAGTCAAACTCTGAATCCCGCTGAGCTTAAATATTCGCATGTGGAGAAATTGGCCTTGGCAGTTGTTCAAGTTGTCCAAAGATTTCATCACTACATCTTATTACCCAAAACCACGGTAATTTCTGACTGTAACCCTATGACGTATATTTTGAATAAAAAATTGCTAGGGGGAAAGTATTCTAAATGGATAGTTACCCTTTAGGAATTTGACTTGGAATTTGAAAAATCCAAGGCAAAGAAATCTTGGTTTTCGTAGAACTGATGTGTGATTTCCTGCATACTGATACTAAAACTGTGGTGAAAGAACCCATTGTGGATGAATCCTTGTTTTTTATCAGTACTCTTGATCCATGGTATGGAGATATAATTGTCTATCTCCAAACCTAATCTTTTCGGCCTAAAATCTCACGATTTCAGTGAAGGAAAATACGTTTCCAATCCCAACAGTACAATATTATTGGAGATACACTCTATCGTCGTGGAGCGGATACTGTTTTCCGACGTTGTCTAACTCATGAAGAAGCTGAAAAGGTTCTGAATGACTGTCACTCTGGAGTGTGTAGCGGTCGTATGTATGGGTATGCCACAGCCCAAAAGATATTGCGTGTTGGTTATTTTTGGCCATCCTTATTTAAATATTGTATCAATGCAGTCCGGAAATGCCACAATTGACAAATTTTTGATCGAAAGATGCATGCTCCACCTACTCCTCTCCACCCTATAATTGTCGTCGGTACTTTCGCAAAGTGGGGTATCGGTTTTATTACATGTAACCCTCAATCAGCCGGGGAGCATGCATATATCATCCTTGCGGTAGATTATTTTACCAAGTGGGTCGAGGCGATGCCTACATTTTCGTCAGACAACAAAACTGCTGCAATTTTCATTTTCAATCATATAATTGCTAGATTCGGTGTTCCTCAAGCGATTATTACTGATCATGGAAGTCATTTTCGAAACATCATGATGACTGAACTAATAGATCAACTTGTCTTGTGTCACGATAGTTCTACTCCATATTACCCATAGGCTAATGGTCTGCTTGAAGCAATCAATAAAGTTCTAGTCACTATGATCCAACGAATCATTGGTATTCATCAGTCGAATTAGCATAACATGTTATTTTCGGCGCTTTGGGCATACTGAACCTGAGTGAAAACATCAAATGGTTTCCTCCTTTTCATCTTGTTTACGGGTTGGAAGCAGTGTTATCCATTGAATGCGAAATTCCGTCATTGCAAATAGCCATAGAATTACTCCCAGCCACTTCCAAAGAGGAAAAATGTTTGTTGTACTTAGCTCAGCTAGATGAGAATTGATGTGATGCTGCATTAGCGATCGAGACTCATGCAAAAATGAATAAAAGCTCAGTGTGACCGAAATGTTACACCTCGTAATTTTTCGGAAGGAGACCTAGTTTTATTATACGATTAAGCAAGCGATAAGCTAGGGGCTGGAAAATTTGTACCCATGTGGCATGGTCCTTTTATTGTTAAGCTTAATTTGGGAAAAGGGGCCTATGAATTAGTAGATTTTGACGGTGTCTCTTTAGGTAGACCCAGAAATGGGCTTTATCTGAAAAGATATTATGCTTAGAGTTTGGTGTGGAGATTTTTGTTAGAATAGTTTCTTTCTAGCTGGTGTGTTTTAGTTTAGAAAGTGCGCCTACTTTAGAGAGTGTTTTATCATTATTCTTGCTTATCTTGATTTTACTCTTGATATTGCAGATATCGATGTCTTCTCAAACATACATTGGTTTTACTAATGGTGCTTGTCGTAGTACACAAAATATTTCTTCCACAACTTGGGTTATCTATTCGCCCTTTGATGAGTTAGTATCTGTGCATGGGGTAAGCCTTGGTCAAACAACAAATAACATTGCAGAGTATAGTGCAGTGATTGAGTTATTATCTGAATCCATCTCATTTGAGATTCAGAGTTTGATTGTAAGGTTACATTATGAACTCATTGTATTACAACTTAATAGGGTTTATGCCATTAGAAATCCAGTGTTATTAATATTATTTTTGAGAGTTCGTCTCTTGGAACGTGAATTTGACTACATTGAATATCAACATATTCCAAGATATTTAAATACATTAGAAGATGCAGTTGCTTTTCAAATGTTAAATAGACATTTGCAATAATCAAGATAGTAAATTTAAAAAGATTCCATAAACATGTTATACAACATAGCCAGTAATAGTGATATATCATAGCATAGAAGTGTGTCATATATACATCGTTTTTGATCATAGGTTGAAAAACACCTTATGATCGACAAAAATGATAGCACAAAAAGATATAAAATTTCATATGAGTCTATAAAGGTGATCATCCTATCCCTGATGATGATCACGATAAGAAACCACTACTCGGGCCACCCTACAAAGGAACCTCCTAAAAGGTCCTGGGACCCCAATCACATAGCGCTATAACATAAGAGGAATATCACCTATACTAGTCTCTTGGATATCTACTGTCAAACGCTCTAGATGATGCTCCAATTCGGTCAGGGTCTCTACTGATTGGTCCTGTGGGGCCAGTGCTGTCCTGTGGGGCCAGTGCTGCAGCAACAGGGTGTCTTCTGTCATAGGGCTGGAGAGCGGCTGGTCTCCGTGGACCCACATCTACATTTAAAACTTTTTACTATCAGTTTTGGAAGATTTAAAAAAAAAATTAGCTAAAAATTTAGAAAATGTCGAAAGTGATTTTACTTGAATCATCCCATTGCTCTCCTGGTGGAAGAGCCATGTCTGGATCACCACGATAATCCATCCCAACATATGGACAATCCTGAATTGTGAAAAGTTGGTTCCCCAACCAACGAAAATACTGAGGTGGAAATCAGACAACCTTTGTACCCTCCTCAGGATGACGGGCCATCACTGCAACCCAACGCATAATCTTGGGATCTCGGGAAGTCCCGCCTCAACGGAAATATGTTGTGGGACCAACATAGGGACCCTCTCTAGGCCAAAGCTGACAACCAAGAAACCATATCCAAAGTTTTCTAGTTGCATGTTCTTTGCCCTAGTTAGTTGGCCTTTTACATTCGCCAACACAGCATCACACCAGTTGAAGATGGTGCCTCGGAAATAGTCTACTGCCATTCGCATTTTGGATTCGGTAGCTAGATGCAATGCTGCACTCCCACATAGTCTGGTGACAGTAAATGCGATCACTTTAAGTTCAGGATGGGAGACAATCTTAACATCTATTCGTTTGTCTGCAGTTTGGACATTACAAAACTCTAGTAGGAGACTAGCCATAGACTAGCCACCTGGCCTAGTCCCGAATAAAGATAATATTTCACCTCTCTTGGGAAAACCAGTCAGGAAATAAATTTCCTCTGGCTCGATTTCGTGCCGGTGGCCACCAATTATGAAACACTGGTCCCGTGTTCTCCACCTGTCTACCAGCCATTGCAGAAAGTATACCTGAGCCCTCATGCCGGGTATGGCCCATAATTTTAATAGTTCACATGTTGTTAATGCCTGTATTGAAGGTGAATGAATTAATGCGGCTTGATCCACGTCTTCATGTTACCGTTCCTTCAAAATGAGCATTTTGTATATCTACATTGCAAAAAAGGTGGATTAGAACATTGTAATTTCAGAATTTTTGGGCGGAAATGGAAAAAATTAGGGGTTTAAAACGTATTTCGCGGGGTCTGCACCCGCTAGTTAGGGACAGTGCGTAGGTTTGCACTCTTCCTTAAGAATATATGCGGGACCCTGACTTTTTCTTGTATACGAAAAAGTCGGGGTCCGCAGGGGCCACATGTTGTGCCTGCGGACCCCCCGCGAGCGATTTTTTAACCAAAAGTTTCCTAAAAAATCAATTTTAAAGCCCTAAAATGAAAATTAAACAGTTGAAATACAAGAAAGGGATGATGTGGATTACTTGGAGTGGACGGTTCTCGATTCCAACGGTCGGATTTTCCGCAATCTTCACAGGAAGCTTCTTACCAAAAGCTCTTACTTTTCACTCTGAAGTCAAACGGTAAAAATGAATTTACAAAAGCCCTTTTTATAAGCTTTTTTGATTAAATGAATTTTTAATTTGTTTATTTTTCACTTTAAAATGGTCATTTTTGATGCATTTTTATTTATTTTAAATAGATATGAGTAATGTTTTGAGTTTTTGTGTAGAATATTGGATTTTTAGGGAGAATTGATCATTTTCAACGAAGAGCATACTTTTGCACTTTTTTGGACTCTTTCAAAATTGACGAAAAATTGAAACATAGGAGTTCTCTTTAAGATCTTTTCTGACTCGTAAAATATGAAAAGATTGTTGAGTTTTTATTTTAAACTCGTTAAAACGGAATTAAAAGGAAGGTCCATTTACAGCTCTTTTCTGATCGTATAAACATGAAAATATTGCTGGACTTTTGTCGTTTCAAGTTCGATATTGGTAATAAAATGACATGTCTTTGATCGCTTTTTTACTTTTTTAGATCAGGGCCACTAATTATGAAAAGTACTCTTTGATCGTAATCATCAAGCTGTTCTCTCAAGTATTATTTTATACTTTTTCAGGCTTGGGGGACACAAATTTACGAAAAAGGACAACCATGGAATTTTCTTAAGTTTTTCTTCTGACTCCCTAAAATTGAAAAACACCGAGTTTCTCCTATACTGGACTCGTTAAAATTTAACAGTAAAGAACCTGTTCAATTTCAAACAGGAACGAACCACTCCTTCCTAGGGTTCAAATTTTAAACTAAGTTGGACTCATCCGAAGGATGAGCTTATAATCAAGCAAATGTTATCCTCCTCAAGCTTGTCAAAAATAAAGAGGTACTTACCAGAAATGGTGGGGAAAAAAAGAGAACAATGAACCTGTCTTTGTGTTTGGAAAAGCAGTTAACCACTCTTGAACACGACCCTTTTTGTTCACCTGGGTTGGGAAATCCTTTGCCTAACAGTTAATCAAACCATATTGAAAGTCTTCAGCCGATTTCTGGGTATTAGCTTTGGGTCAATTGTCATCAAACCATCTGCAGTTTCGTTATGTGTTCAAGAGGTCAGTTCAAATAAACCATTCATTTGCAAAATACATGTCATCCATTTTGACCATCCCTGAGTTAGTCCTTTCCAAATATATTTCTTCAAAACTTGATCTATTTCGTCTTGTGGCTTACCTACGATGAATCGCTTTCTATCGACTCCAACTCATTATCTAGAAATATGATCTAGAAATCGTTAGTACCTTGGAATCTGCATGCCTCAATGGCAGGTTTCTCGCCTTTGACGACAGGTTGCATCATTGACCTTCGATCAAAGGATTCTGTGACGTGTTCGACATTGACTCATTTATTCACATTTCATGGATTGTATTGAGTACTTTGAGGGCCATTGACATTATTGGTGGTTTCTGTCACACTTGTTAACAGTTCACATCATTGACTGGTAATCAAGTGGTTTCTACCATGTTCAACTTCTACACATTCATTCACATGGATAGAATCGTACTAGTTCGGGAAGCAGAAATCAAGACCCTGGATCTAGTTTCGACCATCTAGGCTGCGAGGAATTTTGTTATTCATTGTACAATGAACTATTCATAAACAGATGGTTGTGCCCATACTGTGTCTACATATGTCTATACTTGTGATGTATTACAAAATCATTCCTGTATCAGAGCAATTTAGATAGTTTTATAGTAAGTTTTGATCTGAGTATGGGAATACCTACCTCAACGATGATATGTTCACACACACACACACACACACACACACACACACACACACACACACACACATATATATATATTGCATTGAATGTTTTTACAGGTTCCAACCGGGGTGTCCATAGGATGATTCTTGAAATGATAAAGTACTTCACTCTTCTTAGATGACAAAGCTATCCTCATCTATTATAGACTTCGCACTTTAGGGGCAATCTGTTGCACCAAATTTTCACTTTGACATTCTGCGATCTGTGTGAGTCTATCACCACTCATACTTTCTTCCTTTGCAAGTCTTAAGCCTCAGTTCTTCATATCAAGCCTTGAAAATAAGAGAAAGCCCTTAAAAGTTTCTAAAACTCTGGTTTCGCACTTTCTCTTAGCATTACCTACGTCCTGCACCTATTGGTCATGTCCCCTGCACGCTTGACCACTCTGTCTCTGTGTTGTGGGTGTGGACCCTTGTAAAATTTAAAAGGGCGCAAGTACATTCTTAAAAACTCACTTGATTCATTTCTGGAAGCTTCTAGAGGGAATCTTGAGGTGGCAAGTTTGCTCCTTGAGGGTTCATGCATCCCATACCTTAAGGAGCCTAACCTGATTGAGGAGTATCCTACTCTCGCAGAGGAGGACTCTATCCCTTCATAGATGGACTTGTAACCTCCTTCCTTTGCACTATAAAATGAAGCATTGGGCTGGTTATTGAGGAGGTTGAAATCTGAATATTTTTGAGGTGAAATGTTGCTGGAACTTAGTCTTCCTAATTGAGCTTTTGTGAGGAGAGATTACATACCTTTTTAATCTCATTTTCAAGAGAGTGAGGCTTGTCAAAGTAGAGGAGATTCCTGTTTTGGACCCTGGGAAGAGCTTGTATAGCATCAAGGCATCAAAGGTTGTAAAGTTCTTCTATTTCAAAGTTAATACAATCAAGTTTATTTTTCTCAATAAGCTGTGTTTTATGGTTTATTCCATGGATTCCTTGATCACCATGATGAACATGATTTATTATATTAGCTATGCAGGTGTTATTTGATGTGTGGTTGTTTGTGATTGCAGATTCTTAAAAGGAATCTCTTTTGGAGCTGTTGGAGCGTGGCTACCACAAACTAGCGTTGGACTTAAGGTAGGGTATAAAACACCTCTTTAGTTTTTATTAATGAATCACAATGTGTTTAGAGAAAGGTAGAATTTCTTGTCCTTCTTGTTGCTAGATATCAGTTGATACTAGGGAGATCGGTCTTGTCCGCAAGAATGATTTATCCGGCCAACAAGAGGAGAGCGGAAGACCTATAAAAGTAACGATCAGGCTAGCAAAGGAAGAAATAATCCCTAGAAGAGTTAAAAAGTCTGTAATTTGTCTTCTATTGTTCACACATGTGAATACCCTAGTGTTTCTAGGGTTTCCTTAGGTCCGGAATTGTAGGAGGTGTTGCAAGTTTCCTTGTGAGCACGAAAGGCTACAAGAGCCCTCATCCTGAAGAGATATTGTTTCACTTCCCTTAGAGACTTAGTCTTGCATTAAAGATGAAAGATTGGCTAGTTGACTTGGTTCTTGGTGATGGAATTGGTCTAGGTTTTAGTCTTGGAAGTCTCCTTTGAATTGATTCTATAGGAATAAAAGTTCTTTTTGGGTTTTCCCCTTGGAGGGGTTTTCCCCTGGCTTGGAGCCTATATCTTGTGTTCATATTTTTGTATGGTTGTGATATTCATTGTTTTTTCATTTATTTGAAGATAAGAACATAAGAAAAAGAACATAATATCACAAATAACTATCAAGAAAGGAAAAGTAAAAATAAAATGTTTCCCTAATTGATTTTCCAACATGGTATGAGAGCTAAGGACAAGAGTATAGGTAGCTGGAACATCATTGGAAGGGTTTTTCATTACTCTAAAAAGGCAAAAATAAGGAATTTTCTATATATATCTTAAAGGCCGAAATGACTAGAAGTGAAGTCGATAAAGAGAAGATCACCCTTCTAATAGGACATACCTATGAAATTGGGTAAAATTTATGTTCAATATTGTACCAAGGGTTTTGAAGAGGTTGAAAAAATTCATCTCAGGCAGTGGTTTCATCATTTTAGGAGATCTGAGAAGGAAGTTAATAGGCCTATAATAAGAAGAGGAAAATGCAAGGAAAGATGAGACCTAAAGGAAAGTTGACTTATCCTAAAGAAACCTTTAATCCAATGAAGAAGTCTCCTTGCAGAAAATAAAGGACCACGATTTTGTAGAAGGTATTTTAAGCCTATTTGTGGGGTCGTTTAAATGGTTATCAAAGCCCTAACCATAGGCCTGAAGTTACCATACAAACTTTTGAAACACTGAGATCTATAAAACTTAATGAAACACCACGCACTTTTAATAATATTAGCCAAGACCTATAACCTCATTTCTTGTGAAATCCAAGGCTAGTAGTATCCCTATAGTCTAGCGAAGTAAGGAAACTTGTAGAAGATACAAGACCATAGATTGATGAGGCATTTATAATAACTGTGGTAAGCCCTAACGAGAAGGGCCAAAGTTGCATAATTATAACATAAATCTATCATCAAGGGAATTCAAGTAAGAAAGGATTGTTGTATCCCATACAAATCATGTTTGAATCAAGGGGTTGTAATATAAGTCTAGCTTGAAGATATGTAGTAACATCTACAATGTGCCTCAAAAATAGAATTACTACGACATCTATGAGATCAAGATTTTATCCTTGGAAAGAAAATTAAGTCATCTAGAGACCAATTCTATGTAAGAAAGGATAAGGTGAGGCTATAATGAGGTATGTATAATAATCTTTATACTTATATAGCTTAAGTTAAATAAAGGGTATGCATAATGTAATGACATGGAATGCATTAGGGTTCCAGGGTTTTTAGACTTCACTTCCTTGAAGTTTGGTGGGTATCTAAGGATTCTAAAACCTATATAGGACTTGGATTATAAAAACATAACCCAAATCTATTTTTTCTCTCATAGAAACCCTAACTCTTCACTTCTAGGGTTTTTGGATAATCTAGGATATATGGTAAACCTTAGCAAGGGTGGAATTGGATGAAATCTAGGATATGACATAAAAACCATAGGGTTGATGTTTCCAAGGGAAATATCAAGGAATTTAGGGTTTGTGCATAAGAACCCTAGAGTATACCCTCTAAGAAAACCATGGAAACCCAATATTGTCATCATGCTCTTGTATTTCTATATTTTTCTTGGTTGTACTTGTCGATGAGTATTGCAGGTACATAGTGAAGGAAGAAAAATGAGAAGGATGGCTAAGAAATACATTTCTTGTGCTTGTTAATGATAATAATGATAAAAGGAGGGAAAAGTAAGGACCCTAAAGGAATTGATGCTAAAAAATTCATTAAAGGAGTAAAAATGCCTCATTGTGTTTTCTAGATGAATATTGATTGATTATGGAATTATAGATAGAAGTATGTGATAGTAGCATATTTAGAGTCTACTTGATTGAATTTTGTTGGCATTACGATACATGTGTTGTCCTTGATGGCAAATCACATAGATGAAAATTCATAGTGCAAAAAGTTAACAAAAAAGGATTACAGATTAGACTCCAAATATTGAAGAAAGAGAATGGTTTAAGAAGTATACACTGGTTCACTTTGTCCAAGTAGCGTATACATGTGAGTCCACAAAAGAAAAGGCGTGTATATGTATACATGCACTTTCATAAGAGGAAAAGTGCGTATGAGTTGGAAAATCAAGGAAATTCAAGAGTAAAGAATAACAAGGGTCAATACCATGGTATTAGACCATAATATTGAGTGGAGTAATGGTTATTGGATCTTGTCCAAGAATACCATAGGCTGTAAGTGTTGTTTTGGTCTGAGGTATTGAGGAAGGCCAAAACTATATAAGGAGGAGAAGATCAAAGGGTCATGTCTGCAAGTGCAAGGGTTTCTCACGAATACTTCTATCTGAGGTATATTTTATGTTGCAATGGTTATGATTATGATATGATCTAAAATATTATGTGCACCTTGAATTCAGTGTTGGACCAGGATCATGAGATCTAAAATGAATTATCATTGAATGATCTGATATTGGTTGGGTTAGATCTGATTTATAAGGCATGCTTTATTCTGTAAATATCATGATTTGGGTATCACTGAAGTCTGGAACAACTGTGAATTTTTAAGTTAGTATTTGCAGATTTATATGCCAGTTTGCCTTGGTGAAGACGCACATACACGCTGGTTCATTACTTCAAAGTAGCGTATACATTATGAAATATGATGTTTGAAGTTGCAGTTGGTTCTGGTTATTTATGCAGAGTCCTGGGTTCTTCTCTGTGTTCTGGTGACAATGTTATGAATGTTCATATTGATTGATTGTGATTTTCTTCAGCGATGATGGGTTTTTAGTGACTGGCTCTATTTCAGTGGTGATTTATATTGAGATTCAATGTTTCTAATGGGTCCAGTATGAAAATTAGATGAAACGTGGCCTTCATATTGTGTTGTTGTGTAGTAGGAGTATCTAGTCTGAAAATTTATGAAGCATGGTCTCTGGAGGAAGAGAGAAGGTCGTAGCCTTCTGTAGGCCGGAGCCTACGTATTGGTAAACATATCAGCTAGTACAAGATCCAGGGGGTTGGATCTCCCTTCCAGTAGCATCTAGAAAACGAGTGAAGGTTGGAGCCTTCTATAGGCCAACGCCTACGTACTAGTAGACATACCGGCTAGTACAAGAGCTATGGGGTTGTAGCTCCCTTCTAGTAGAAGATGGAGAATGAGAGAAGGTTATAGCCTTCTGCTGGTGGGTGCTTGCATACTGGTATGAGTCTGCACCAATACAATATTGAAAACAAGTTTTTCTTATATTAAAAGAAGACAGAGATGACAACAGTAGGTGGTTTTTCTCTCACATCGTGTTTCCATCTTAAATATTAGTGTTCATGTGTGTTGCTTATGTGTGATTTCTTATTCTGTTATTAATGCACATGGTTACTGTTTAAATGGTTAATTAAGTATTGATGCATTGATCAAAGATCAACATATGATGAATTAATTGAATCATAAATTCACTGGATATATGCTAGTTTCCTTAACAACAGTTGCATGCACACGCGAGTTCCCTTCACTGAAGTAGCGTATATAAATTTGATTATGAAAGTAAAAATTTAGTAAATTGATAATACTGATCCACTGCCCCCCCCCCAGCCCAGTATTATTTCCAACAATTGATATCAGAGCAGGTACTTCAGAAGAAGCTTGATCACTTGAAGGGAGATCTTTCAAGATGAACAATCACGAAGGCATGGGATCTATCATACCACCAATCTTCAATGGGAACAACTTGGTATATTAGAAAACATGAACTAGAGCTTATCTTCAGTCACTTGGAGTTGATGTTTGGGAAATTGTGGGAAGAGGATACCAATATCCAATAGCAGCCCCACAGATCCAGTAGAAAAGAAATAATATGAAATCAATGCCAAAGTTGTCAACACTTTATTGGGAAGTCTTAGAATCAAAATTCGTCAAAGTCATGTAGTTCAACACAGCTAAGGAAATACGAGACATAATCATTCATAGCTATGAAGGAGACTCCCAGGTAAAATGTGCTAAACTCCAAACTCTCTGAATGTAGTATGAAACTCTCAAGATGCATAGTGATGAAAGTATTTCTAGTTATTTCTTACGAGTAGATGGGATTGTAAATCATATGAGAAATATGGGTGAAGAAATAAAGGAGGCTACTATAGTTGAAAATTTTTGGGAGATCTTTGTCTTCTAAATTCGAGTCAAAAGTATTTTCCATTGAAGAAAATAAATATCTACAATCTATTATTATTGTTCAACTTCATGGAATTTTAACTGCCTTTGAAATGAGGAAAGGAGGTCCATCAGAAATCAGAGAAGCCACTTTCAAAGTTTCTACAAAAGGAAAAGAAAAGGGATATCTCAAAGAATCAGGATATATTAGAAGAATAAGAGGTAAACTTTATGAAGAAAATTCAGTGGGGTTCCAGAAGATTCAAAGGTAAGCTTCCCTTCAAATGTTTTTCTTGTGGAAGAGTTGGTCATTACGTTGCTGAATGCCCTCATGACAAAGGAAATATTTCTGCAGAAAGTAATATAAGCTATTATACTCATGAATATAGTGATGGCATGTCTAATAGTGATGAAGATGATCAAGATATTAAACTACTCATGGCATATGAAAATGATACCTTAGAAAAGGAATATTTCCTTAAAAAAATCACTCAACTCAAAATTTGTTTGGAAGAAAAGGATACAACCATAGACACAGTGACACATCAAATGACTGAAAAGGACAAGCACAATGAAGTGTTAGAATGTGAAGTAGTAAGTCTAAGAAAATAACTTGAGAAGACAAAAACTCTGAATCTTAGATTTGTTAAAGTATTGGAAATGTTGGATGAAATCATCAAAGTTCAACGTTATCGTCTTATAAATACTGGTCTTGGTTTTCATGAAACTGTTGAAGGTGAATCTAGCTCACAAGATGAGGCAAGGAACTTTAATGCAAAATTTGAAATGCTCAACAATGAGATAAGAGGTCAATCCCATCAACAACCAAGGAAATAAAGACTTCAAAGAAAATCATTTCCTCCTAAATATGGAAGGGATAATCAGTTCTTTCCTTTGACAAATAATGTTGAATGTTTTATGTCATAATTTTGGACATGTTGCAGCCAGATGCAGAAGTAGAATGGTTCAAGACCGTCACATAGAAAGATGATCTGTTTCCAGGTACTTTAAGGGATATTGTTTTTTCTTGCAATATGTTTGGTCACAAAGCTATTGATTGTGATAGAAGGAATATGAAACATCTAACATGTTATGCATGTAACTAGTTTGGACATATAGCAAAGGAATACAGGACAAAATTTTGGCTACCATACCAAAAGGAGAAAACATCATCACAATCCAAGGTATTGAAGAAGAAGGAATTGTTGTCAGAAAGATGTGGCATAGCTCACTATACAGAAATACTAGGGGGAGATGAAAGTGTGAAACTTCAGTATTCCAATTCTCATAAACAATTATTATGAAGACAAGTCGTGTATATACGTGAATTAGAAGCTGCACAATCGCGTATATGGTGTTTTGAGGAAAAAGCAGTGGGACAAACTCAAGAAAAGGGGTCTGATATGGTTTAATCAATTATCAATTATATGTTCTATTTTGATTGATGATGATTACAGACTGTTGATGATATGTGGAAGTGTTTTTGGCCTTCATAACCTGTTAATCATTTGATGAATAACTGGTTGATGATGATGCCTTGATGATTCTTAACAAATGCAATGATAAGCTCTGATAGTGAACGATTGGCACATGCTTAGGGGGAACCTATGCTTCTAATAATGCATTGTTGGCATTATATTAGAAGACCTTGGTACATGATGATGCTTATATTGCTTGATCGACATAGTTGTTTTGATTTAGACGACTCTTTTGATGATGGACATTTACAGGTTGTTGATCTTGATGCTGCTGACAAATGCTTATGGTGCATATCATATATGGTGTATGATAATTTCTGATGACTATCATGGTCTTGTTTATATTGTTATTCCTTGTTATAAATGTGATGTATATCATTTCATGTAAAGGTCATGTAAATACCTATGATGTAACCCCACTATGCATGGGAAGGATGATGTAATAATTGCAAAATGTTTAATCATGTATGAAAATTTGGTTATCCCCGCTTGGTTTGGTGATTGATGTATGTATGAGTCATTGATGATAGGAAGTTCATACTCACTTAGTTGATTGATAGAGTCATGTACATCATTTCACATCAATTAGAGATTCAAGTAAAAGCTCAAGGGGAGCATGATCAAAGAATTCAACATGTGTAGAGAATCCCTAATGGGGAGAATATCTTGGTGTTGTGGTTGCCATCAAGTCCAAAGGGGGAGATTGTTGGCATTATGATACAAGTGTTGTCCTTGATGACAACTCACATAGATGACAGTTCACAGTGCAATAGGTTAACAATAAATGATTACAGATCAGACTCCAGAGACTAAAGAAATAGAATGGTTTAAGAAGTATACCCTAGTTCACTTTGTCCAAGTAACATATATACACTGGTCCATAGAACAAAAGGCGCGTATACATATACACACACTTTCACGAGAGGAAAAGCACACATGAGTTGGAAAATCAAGGAAATTCAACAGTAAAGAATTACCAAGGGTTAAAACCATGGTATTAGCCCACAATATTGAGCGAAGTAATGGTTATTTGATCTCATCCAAGAATACCATAGGCTCTAAGTGTTGTTTTGGTCTGAGGTATTGAGGAAGGCCAAAACTGTATAAGGAGGCGAAGATCAAAGGGCCATGTGTGCAAGTGTAAGGGTTTCTTAGGAATACGTCTATATGAAGTATATTTTATGTTGCAGGGGCTATGATTATGATATAATATGAAATATTTTGTGCGCCTTGAATTCCATGTTAGATCAGGATCATGAGACCTGAAATGACTTGTCATTGAATGATCTTATATTGTTTGGGCTAGACCTGATTTCTAACACATGTTTTATTATGTAAATAGTATGATCTGGGTATGACTGAAGTCTGCAACAACTGTGAAGTTTTAAGTTAGTATTTGCAGATCTATACGCTGGTTCGCCTTGGTGAAGGCATGTATACACATTGTTTTGGTACTTCGAAATAACATATACATTATGAAATATGATGTTTGAAGTTGCAGTTGGTTCTGGTTGTTGATGTAGAGTTCTGGGTTCTGTTATGTGTTATGATGACTGTGTTCTGGTGACAGTGTTTTGAATGTTCAGATTGATTGATTGTGATTTGCTTCAGCGATGATGGGTTTTCTGTTGGCATTATGATACAGGTATGACACAAGTGTTGTCCTTGATGGAAACTATCTTAGATGAAAGATCATAGTATAGCAAGTAAACAACAAGAATGAAGAAAGAAAGGTATACACAGGTTCACTATATACCAAGCCACGTATACACGTAGGTTCACTATATACCAAGTCGCATATACACACAAGTTCACCATATACAAAGGTGCATATATCATACACGCACTTTCATAGAAGGAAAGGCGCGTACATGTTGGAAAACTAAGTTTTGGTCCATGGTATTTTGGTATTGGTCCGAGGTATTGGCCCCAAGTATTGGGTCCAAGGTATTGGTCCTACGTGGTTTTGGACCATGGTATTGAGAGAGGCCTAAACATATATAAGGAGAAGAATATCATTAGGCCAAAGTGCAAGTGTGCAAGTGATGGATATCTGATGAAGTGTGAGATCTAGTATGCAGGTTATGGGTATGTGATGCTTTGCTAAGGATACACCTATGTGGCAAATGAAGGTTGATGGAGTGGGATCATGAAGACTAAAATGCATTATCATTATATGGTATGATCATGAATAGTTGAGATCTAAATACTGATGCATGTCTTATCCTTTATATCTAATGTTTTGGGTATATTGAAGTAGTAAATTGCAACGAAGGTATAAGTAATTATTTTCAGATATGTATGTTGGTTCCCTTTGGTGAAAGGGCGTATACATGTTGGTTGGACATAGGCAAGTAACGTATATATTATGGGATTTGGTATTTGAGTTTTCTATTGGTTCAAGTGGTTGTTGCAGAGTTCTGGGTTCTACTTTGTGTTCAGGTGACTGTGTTTTGATAACAGGGTTTTAGTGATTCATTGTTGGGTGATTCAGAGATTGATGATGCAGATATAGTTGATGGTTGTATTGCAGTGGTGATTGGTTTTGTGTTTTGATGTATTGATGGATCCAGTCTGAAAATTTATGAAACATGGTCCATGGAAGAAAAGAGAAGGCTGTAGCCTTCTGTAGGTCGGCACCTACGTACTAGTAAACATATCGGCTAGTACAAGAGCTAGGGGGTTGTAGCTCCATTCCAGTAGAAGCTGGAGAGCAAGAGAAGGTTGTAGCCTTCTACAGGTAGAAGCCTACGTACTGGTATGAGCCTACACCAGTACAATGTTGTAAATAGATTTTCTTATTACCAAAATAAGACAGAGACGAAAACAACAAATGGTTTTTACCCACATTGGGTTTCCACCTTACATCTTGGTGTTCATGTGTGTTGCTTATGTGTGATGGTTCTTTCTGCTATTAACTGCACATGGTTACTGTTTAATGTTTAATAAAAGTACTGATGCTCAGATTAAAAGATCAACATATGATGAATTAATAGAATCATTAGTTTACTAGATATGTGCTTGTTTCCTTAAACACTGTTGCGTGCACACGTGGGTTACCTTCATTGAAGTAGCATATATGAAATTGAGTATGAAAAGAAAAATATTATTGACTTGAGTAATACTTATTCACCCCCCCTTCTCTCAGTATTATTTCCACCAATTGGTATCAGAGCAGGTTCTTCAAAAGAAGCTTGATTGCTTGAAGGAAGATCCATCATCATGAGTAATCAAGAAAGAGAGGGATCCATCAGACCACCAATATTTGATGGTAGCAATTTTGTTTACTGGAAGATAAGAACCACAACCTATCTATAATCACTTGGAATGGATATTTGGGAAATCGTGGAAGGAGGATATACATTTCCATCAGCAATTCCTACAGATACGGCAGGTAGAAAGAAATATGAAATCAATGCCAAAGCTGTTACTATCTTATTGGCAAGTTTTTCAAAATCAAAGTTTGTTAAGGTCATGTAGCTCAAATCAGCGAAAGAAATATGGGACAAATCATTCTAAGCTATGAAGAATATTCTTAGGTAAAATATGCTAAGCTTCAAAGTCTCATAATTCAATATGAAACTCTTAAGATGCATAGTAATGAAAGCATAACTAATTACTTCCTACGTATAGATGAGATTGTCAATTGTATGAAGAATCTGGGTGAAGAAATTAAGGAAGTTGTCTTAGTTGAGAAAGTTTTGAGATCCTTGTCTGCTAAATTTGAACCCAAAGTGTCTGCCATAGAAGAAAAGGATCTGTAGAATATCACTAAGACACAGCTTCATGGAATCTTAACTGCTTTTGAAGTGAGAAAAGGAGGACCATCAAATATGAGAGAAGCCGCATTTAAAGTATCAACAAAGGGAAAAGAAAAACTCATTGAATCAGGATACATTTTAGAAGAAGAATATGAGGTAAATTTTGTCAAGAAGCTTCAACGGGGATCTAGAAGGTTCAAAGGTAAGCTACCTTTCAAATGTTTTTCTTGTGGTAGAGTTGGTCATTACGCTGCTAGATGCCCTCATAACAAAGGAAAGATGTTTGAAGAAGGTAATATAAGTTATTATACTCATGATAATCATGATGACTCATCTAATAGTGATAAAGATAATCAAGAAATTAAACTTCTCATGGCATATGAAAATAATGACGTAGAAAAAGAAGAAGTTACTAGATTAAAAGTTCACCTGGAGATAGTAACCAGAGTAAGGGAGACACTGTAGGATGTAGTAAAAGATCAGAGCATAATAATCCAAAGACTTGAATCTAAGATCCTCTCTCTAAAATAAGATCTTGAAGAATTAAAGAAGTAGAATGAAGAAGCTCTTTAAGAACAAGAACATGAAGTGCTCGAATTAAGGCAACAAGTGGAAAAAGGAAGAAAA
Source organism: Pinus taeda (assembly GCA_000404065.3). Taxonomy (NCBI): domain Eukaryota; kingdom Viridiplantae; phylum Streptophyta; class Pinopsida; order Pinales; family Pinaceae; genus Pinus; species Pinus taeda. The sequence continues at coordinate 46,998 of APFE030795321.1, forward strand.
GCTGAAGAAAACATAAAGAAGAAATATCTGAAAAAGGAAGAACAACATCAGGTTGAGGTAAATATCTTAAAAGGTAAATTAGAAGAAAAATATAAATTGTTACGATTTCAAGACAATACTAAGATTTTGGATGATATTCTTAGTATTCAAAGATCCCTTGCCATCAAAACTAGTCTTGGTTTTTATGAAACTGTTGAAGGTGAATCTAGCTCATAGGGTGAGGCAAGGAACTCTAATGCAAAACCTGAAATGATCAACAAGGAACAACCAAGGAAAGAAATACTTCAAAGAAAATATTTTGCTCCTAACTATGGAAGTGATATATAGTCATTTCCTCCGATGAATAATGTCGAATATTATGAATGTCATAATCTTGGACATGTTGTAACCAGATGCAAAAGTAGAATGGTTCAAGACCATCACACAAAAAGATCATCACGTTCTAGGTACTTTAAGGGTTATTGTTTTGCTTGCAATATGTTTGGTCACAAAGCAATTGATTGCAATAAAAGGAATATGAAACATGTAAGATGTTATGCATGTGACAAGTTTGGACATAAAGTAAAGGAATTTAGGAGCAAAATTCGGACACCAAAGCAAAAGGAGCATACATCATCTCAATCTCAGGTTTTGAAGAAGACAAAATTAGTGTCAGAAAGATGTGGCATAACTCAGTTAGCAGACATAATAGACCCAGGGGAAGCTGAAAGTGTAAACCTTCAGTATTCCAATTTGCATACGTAGATATTATGAAGAGAAGTCACGTATATACGCGAGTTAAAGGCTGCAGAGTCGCGTATATGGAGATCTGAAGAAAAAGCAGCAGAACAGATTCAGGAAAAGAAGTCTGGTATGGTTCGATCATGGTATATGTTGGTTGGCATAGGTTCAGGGGGAGCATATGCTTCGAATAATGCATTGTTGGAATTATGGTTAGAATTCTTTGGTGATGATGCTTATGTGGCTAAATCATACATCTTGCTACTTATTGTTGGTTGGCCAAGGGAATGGTATTGCAGGTTACAGGTCTGGATGTTGGTGACAAATGATTATGATGCAAATCATATATGGTGTACGATAGTTGCTGATGACTATCATGGCCTTGTTTAGATTGCTGGTATTTGTTATAAAAGTCATGAATATCATTTGGTGTAAAGGTCTTGCAATGACCTAATTTGTACCCCACTATGCATGGGAAGGATGATGTAATAATTTCTATTTTCAATCATGTATAAACATTGGTATACCCCCACTTGGTTGGGTGGATGAGTCAAAGTGGTGTATCCCCACTTAGTTGGGAGATTGATGTATGTATGAGTCATTAGTGATATGAAGGTCATACTCACTTAGTTGAGTTGTAGAGTCATGTTATTCTTTTGAAAAATATCTTTGCAGACTCAACATGTGCTCAGGGGGAGCGTGGACAGATTGATACATCTTAGCATGTACAAAGGGGGAGCTCAATCAAAGATTTCAGCATGTACTTAGGGGGAGTATGGAAAACAAAATGTATATCAAGGGAGAGAATATCTTGGTTCGCCCTTTGCCCTTGATGTCAAATGGGGAGAGTGAAATGGTGTGGTTATTGCCATCAAGTCCAAAGGAGGAGATTGTTGGCATTATGATACAAGTATGACACAAGTGTTGTCCTTGATGGCAACTCTCTTAGATGAAAGATCACAGTATAATAGGTAAACAACAAAAATGAAGAAAGAAAGGTATACGCAAGTTCACTATATACCAAGCTGCGTATACATGCAGGTTCACTATATACCAAGTTGCGTATACACGCAGGTTCACTATATACAAAGGCGCATATATCGTACACACACACTTTCACAGAAGGAAAGGCGCATACATGTTGGAAAACTAAGTTTTGGTCCGTGGTATTTGGTCCATGGTATTTAGTCCATGGTATTTTGGTATTGGTCCATGGTATTTGGTCCAAGGTATTGAACCCAGGTATTGGGTCCAAGGTATTGGTCCTACGTGGTTTTGGACCATGGTATTGAGAGAGGCCTAAACCTATATAAGGAGAAGAAGATCATTAGGCCAAAGTGCATGTGTGCAAGTGATGAATATCTGATGAAGTGTGAGATCTAGTATGCAGGTTATGGGTATGTGATGCTTTGATAAGGATACACCTATGTGGAAAATGAAGGTTGATGGACTGGGGTCATGAAGACTAAAATGCATTATCATTATATGGTATGATCATGAATAGTTCATATCTGAATACTGATGCATGTCTTATCCTTTATATATGATGATCTGGGTATAATTGAAGTAGTAAATTGCAACGAAGGTATAAGTAATTATTTTTAGATCTGTACGCTGGTTCCCTTTGGTGAAAGGGTGTATACACACTGGTTGGACATAGTCAAGTAGCGTATATATTATGAGATTTGATATTTGAGTTTGCTGTTGGTTCAAGTAGTTGTTGCAGAGTTTTGGGTTCTACTCTGTGTTCATGTGACTGTGTTTTGATAACAGGGTTTCAGTGATTCAGTGTTGGGTGATTCAGAGATTGATGATGTGGATATAGTTGATGGTTGTATTGCAGTGGTGATTGATTTTGTGATTTGATGTTATTGATGGGTCCAGTCTGAAAATTTATGAAACGTGATCCTTGGAAGAAAAGAGAAGGTTGTAGCCTTCTGTAGGTCGACACCTACGTACTAGTAAACATATCGGCTAATACAAGAGCTAGGGGGTTGCAACTTCCTTCCTGTAGAAGCTGCAGAACGAGAGAAGGTTTTAGCCTTCTGTAGGTAGAAGCCTACGTACTGGTATGAGTCTACACCAATACAATGTTGTAAACATATTTTCTTATTATTAAAATAAGACAGAGATGACAACATCAGATGGTTTCTACCCACATTGGGTTTCCACCTTACATCTTGGTATTCATGTGTGTTTCTTATGTGGGTTGGTTCTTTCTACTATTAACTGCACTATTTAATGTTTAATAAAAGTACTAATGCTTAGATTAATAGATCAACATATGATGAATTAACAAAATCATTAGTTTACTGGATATATGCTTGTTTCCTTAAACACTGTTGTGTGCACACGCGGGTTACCTTCATTGAAGTAGCGTATATGAAATTGCGTATGAAAAGAAAAATATTATTGACTTGACTAATACTGATTCACCCCCCAGTATTATTTTCAACATTTTCAGTGATTAGTTGTATTTCAGTTGTGATTTATTTTAAGCTTCAATGTTGCTGATGGGTCCAATATGAAAATTGGATGAAACGTAACCTTCATATTGTGTTGTTGTGTACCAGGAGTATCCAGTCCGAAAATTTATGAAATGTTGTCCCTAGAGGAAGAGAGAAGGTCGTAGCATTCTGTAGGCCGGTCCCTACATACAGGTAAACACATTGGCTAATACAAGAGATAGGGGGTTGGAGTTCCATTCTAGTAGCAATTGGTTAATGAGTGAAGGTTGGAGCCTTCTGTAAGCCGGCATCGACATACTAGTAAACATATTAGCTAGTACAAGAGCTAGGGGGTTATAGCTCCCTTCCAATAGAAGCTCAAGAATGAGAGAAGGTTGTAGCCTTCTGCAGGTGGGTGCCTGCGTACTGGTATGAGTCTGCCCAAGTACAATATTGTAAACATGTTTTTCTTATATTAAAAGAAGACAAAGATGACAACAGCATGTGGTTTTTCTCTCGCATTGGGTTTCCACCTTAAATCTTGGTGTTCATTTGTGTTGCTTATGTGTGATTGCTTATTGTCATGCGGAAAGAGTTATTTTTGCTGACAAAACTAACCTCCCTAGGAGTCTAAGACTCTCTAGTGACAAACAAAACAAGTAAGAGAAATCCTTCTCTAAATATACATTATCCTATGAGAAACCAAGTGTTTTTCGATCTTACCTTAGGTCCAACGCTTGTTGTAGCAGCCTAGCTTCGTTGATCCAGATGAGATCCTCCTTCACTTTGAAACCTGCATACACTAACAATCAAACGATTACATAACACCTGAATATTCCATAAAACAAAGCATATTCAACATATAGACCAAGGAGTATATGAAACAATTCATTAAAAACAAATCATTGAGAAGAATGGACTTATTTGTATTAAGGAAACAAAAAAGAAACCATTACAACCTGAGCCTTGGTGTTGTGCAAGTTCCTCCCAGGCTCCAGCAAGAGTTTTCCTCTACTTTGACAAGCTCACCCACTTCCAAATGAAACAAGAAAGGATGGTAATCTCTCCTCACAAGCTTACAATGGAAGTCCTAATTCCAGGAGCATCTACCCTTTGGAATGTTCATCTTTCAACCTCCCCTCCTTTGGCCCAATGCCTGTATTTATAGTGTTCTAGAGGAAGTTATTCAGTTCCAACATCAATGGGATACTTCCTCTTTTGGATGGGGTAGCTCCTCCCTTGATGGGATAAGTTCCTCTATCATAGGGATGCATGAACCATCTGGAGGCGCTCAATACACGTC
>APFE030795327.1:6541-17397 GCA_000404065.3 Pinus taeda
ATTTAATTTGTTTATAAATAGTTAATTAGATATTCATTAGTTAGATTAATGATTAAAAATTAAACTAGAAACTAATTTAAGATTAGATTTTAATTCAAATTCTGATTTTTAGCCCATCAACAGAATTTCTAGATTCATGCCAGATTTGACTCCTCAACTTTCGAAGCTCATAGATTGAGTTATACTTGGCCAAATGAGGCCCTGGACGGCTCATCGGAAAGATAAAATCAAGGAGAACATTTTGGAGGAGGTTTCACCAATATATTTATTCATTTATTAAGTCAAAAATCAGGCAGAAGATCAGGCTCTGAATTTTGAAAAACAAAATCAATTTTCTGAGTTACTGTTTTCAATTTCATTTGTCCAAAGCCTCTTCTAATTGCAGATCCATTGGTCAATAATATCATTTACCAATCAAACCATTCCAAGCATCAATACAGAGCTTATATTTTGTTTTTAATTATTTATTTAAATAGAATTTGATTGGGGTTGAATTAAAGGGCCAGAAATGATATTTTGATTGCATTTTAATTTATTTTGATTTCTTTTGCAGGAAAACAATGGAAAAGATATGGAGAAAATGATTTCAAGCAATGAGAATGCTCCAACAATTGAATATCAGAATTAGGAGCAATTAAAATTATATTTGGCAGATTTCTCTTCAACAAACTCTCCTCTCCAAAAATTCCTTCACAAATATTATAAATAACAGATTGCAGAATGTAAAAGGGGCTGCTCTCCTCTACAATTTTAGACTTCTAAAAGCACTATTGTAATTGAAATTTAGATTTGTAGGAGGGAGGAGTGAAAAATCTCAGATCTGGGGATTATTGAGGATTTTCCCTTTGTATATTGAATTATGCATGAAGAACAAAGCTTGCAATATTGTGGCTCTAGTTTTGAAGGCAGAAGTTCAAGCAATGTAAAGGGCTGTTGCAGACCAAGAACAGAGAAATGGATGCAATAAATTGGTATTTCTAATAATATTGTTCCAAATATCAGTTTTAATTTTGTGGTGACAGGGATGTCTCATTTTATTCATGTTTGTGCACTATTGTCAATATGGGTAATTTGTCTCAATCTTGTTATTATGTATCTCTGTTTTTTATGGATTAATTTCTCATTTTTGAGTAACTACTTACTCTGAAATCTGTCTTATGAAACCAATTTATTGAATGGTAATGTGTTGTGAACTATTTCCACATATCATTATTCAATTATTGGATTTATTGATTTGGTAATCAATATCATTTTTGTGAACTACTTCCTGGAATGTTATTGGTTTATTATTTCAAGTTTTAAGGTCTCAATAGAATGTGTTTTGGTAACCATAATATCAGTTAATTGAACTACTTCATTAACTTGATATTCATTATAAACAAGACATATTTAAATCCCAATATTTTGATTATCTTGCTCTTAGTTGGGTTAGATCTATATCTGCCTAATTAAGATAGGATTTAGATTAGTTTCTTTTGCTTGCATCATAGAATAAGCTTGCATTTAGTGTTAATTCTACATTCTTTTAAGTCCTCTTCTCAAAGAGGCAAAACTTTAGTTGTGGCTTGGCTGAACCCAAATCAGCTTAAGGGTCATTCTCTTGCTTGATCGGCAAGAAGAAGTGATCTGATGTCCCTGTCTATTGGTAGTTAAGGATACATTATAAACCAATAGCAATAGGGAGAAGGTAACTGGACCTAGTTGAACAGTCGGAGCCACCACACCGATCGGAAAAGGAGTTGCTTTTAAGGTCCGAACCGAGTGGTTATCCCCCAATGTTGTTGCAGCGATTTTCGAGGCATCAACATTTTTGGCGCTGGAATGAGGGCTTGAGATTTTTTGTCTATTGGAGTCTTTTCGATTTTAATATTTTATTTATTGCAATGGCTCCTCTCAAACTTCCAATTTGGATTTGTATCCATGGACGTGCATCTTCCAACACTCCACCCGAAGTGGTAAGACTCTTGTCTCAGGCAAAGTTTAATGGTAAGAGAAATTCTTCTGCTTTTAATCATGTCTTTCAATTTATTCAAAATGTTTCAAATTACGATTTTCAAGGAATTGATGAAGGAATTTTATGCTAAATTTTTACTCTCACATTTGCGGCAAAAGCCAGAAGCTGGTGTAGAACTCTTCTAGTTGCCTTAATCCATAGCTGGGATCAATTTGTTACAATTTTCATCTGTAAATTTGACGGCTATGATTATGAGCAGGTATGTGAAGAAATTGAATATCTACGAAGGTTTAAAAATGAGTCTGTTAATGATTTTCATATTCGATTTCACTTGAATTTCTTAAGATTTAAAGACGAAGATAAACCTATAGAAGAAGAATCATTAGATTGGTTTGAACATATTTGTTCCCTTCCAACCATTCCCAATCCATATGAAGTTAATTCAAGCTTTGTTCCATCCCATTACAATATATATGAAAATCCCAACATGGATGTGCAAATAAATGGTGATGAAGCGGTTTCACAAAGCTTGGAAAATATTTCCATTGAAATGCAAGAAGACAACAACAACGATCTTGGAGAAAAAGCCGCCTTGAAATCTGAAAGCTACTTTGAAGTAAATTCGGAAAATCAAATCACAAATCAGCAAGTACAAGCAGCAATCAAAGCAAGTAAAATGCAAACTGCTGTACAAATTTTCGAATTTCTCCATGATGAACAAATGCTGAAATCATAGCAGCAAAGCAGCGTTTTTCAAGAAAGCATATGCACACAAAGGAATGATCTGCAATCTGAAATTTACAATGAGCATAATGCACAAGAGCTCTCAAACAGAGACAATTTTAAATACATTGTTTCAGGTTCACATTTTTCCCTTTATCCTGATATTTTCAATAATGGTAATATTTTTCCTCCTGGTATTAATGATATTTCAGAAATTAAAGAGGATGATTTAAATGAATTACCATTAAATTTTTATCAAGATAAAGAAATAATAATCGATCATTCTTTTTCCATTAATGAACATGAAATTCTTGTCCCTCCTTGTTTGGATATATTGGATGAGATTGAAGGGAATTCTAGAGAATCTTGTGAGGTGATTTATGATGATTACTCTGACATTGAAGATGTTGATTTTTATTCTTCTCAAGAGAGTCCTCACGATAAAATTCAAATAACATCTAAGGATGAAGAACGCTTCAATTTAAGAATTATCTCAACTAATCCTCATTTTAGAGCAACAAATTATCTTCATGATTTCACCATTCAAAAAATCATTCCAATTTATGATTCATATGAAGATCAAACTCCCATTCCTATTCATAATCATAATTCATTTTATATTTCACAAGTTGGAATTCGAAATTACCCAAATTCCATAATTCTGGCCATTCCTTGTGAAAATGAAATCATTTCAAAACAATCCCAAATGTGCTGTAACATTAGTTGTAAAAATAGTAATTTCATTTTATTTTTATTTCCTCACTTATTTTGTATAAAATCAGATTTAATTTTTCAAATTTTCCACACTTTTCGCTGGCATATTGAATACCTTGCTATTAAACACTCAATTGATGCATTGCCCAATTGGGAAATTCAAGTTTCATATTATAATCATCAGCATCGAAAGAAATTAATATTCCAATTTATATCAATGCTAATGCTTCATCAAAAGCTTCTACCTTTTCAAAGGCAATGTCAACAAGAGAATATATTTTTGCAATCTGGCCAGCAATTCAATTCAATTAATAAATTATCATTTTATTTGAAAGGCTTCCATCCATTTTTCATTGACTCATTTGAAAATTGTTTGGAAATTTTTCCTTCAAGGAAAATTGTCAATGATTTAACATTTGTACATAACACTAACAAATTGTTTTAGGTCAAAGAATCTAAATGTTCATCTTCACAATCTGGCCTATTATCTCTTGCTTTGAATATTTCCCAATTTTTAATAGAAATCCATCCAGATTTCTATGATCCAATTGGTATTCAATTTGAAAGGAAATTTCATGAGAGAGAAATTTTAATTAAGTTCCTAACAATAACTGTACATTCTGATTTCATATTTATTTTCCTTAGTTTAATCAAATCTGTATTTTTATTACTAACATTTGAACTGTACATAAACGCGGGAATTAAAATGATAAAATGGCTACACTGGAAATATGACTATACCTAGTCATTCTCATGCATATGGTTAGAATAGGAGTAGAATTAATTTAGTTTGTTTGTTTTGTATAGATAATTTATTTTTAACAGTTTTGTAGATAAAAAATAAAACAAAACAATGAGCCATTCTCATACATGTTCAGTGAAAACGTTTTTCCCTATCAGAAAATTTCAATTCTTGCTTTCTTTTAAATTTCTTACAGCAATACCTCTACTCTGCCTATTTCGAATAATATCTTGATTAAATTCAATTAAGTTTGCATTTGGTATCAATTACCTCAAAGCCACTTTTCTTCATTTCGAGATTTCCTTCTAAGATTTTCTTTTGAAATTTGTATGGTAAGGATTTGAGGATATAAAAGCTTCATGATCCCATTATCCTATGAGATGTATGATTGACTATGATAAGCCTAATTCTAATTCAATCATTATTAGTCAATCTAACCTATCATGGAAATCATATGAAGTTCATATTATATTCCTTGGAATTTGCCAAGAGCTGATCTTAAGGATGCCCATTTTGCCAAGTGCACACATTTAAATCTGTTTTGATATTTTTCTACAATTAGTGGCTTAATCTCATTTTAACCTTTAGTTTATTATATGATGTTGTAAAACGCATCATATTCATTTACTAAAGGTATTATTGAACAGTCACTATAACAATACAGATTTTTCTCAAGATTAATTCGGAATGAGCAGAGGTAATAAATTGGTGTTTCACTTCGAAAGGGAAGCATAGTTTAATATTTATTTCTGATAAATTTTATATTTCCTGAACATGAATAAACGACTTTTATTTAGGCTGATTGCACACTTAGATTTAGAATAAATGATGAGATGATTTTGAACAAAGTCAAAATTTTGATAAATCAAAGGAAGAATTTGAAGGTTCATAAGGTAAAATTTGCAGACAATTTCCTTCCAAGTATGCATTTGCAAGCTCATTCTCATCTCTTATTAGTTTCTCTTTTCCTTAGTTTATTTTTTATTCGTGTTCTGTTTTATTTGCAGGTTCTCATTTTGTTTTCAAAACTTGAAGTAAGCAGTAAACCCATTTCAAATTTGCAATAGGCTCAGGGAAATTTTATTTGTGATGCATTAGAATTTAAGCATTTTTAACTTTGCTTTTATTCACTTAGAAAATACAATGGAAATTTCAAGGAATATCATAAGACCATTTGCATCAAAAGATTTCATCAGAGGTAATTTTTAACATTTCGCATACCTCCGATGTATTATCTTACTCATATGCCATATCGTGTTTCGCATATCAGAGCTTTGCAGTTGACATATACTTCCATTATCGTGAATCGCCGATCTCTGATAATCGACTTTACCGATATTGCGATAAACACATAATTCTGGACCCGATATGAAATTCAAATCAAAGTCATAAAATTATCGCGTCCGTTTAATCGCAATAATGGTAAGAGCACAAATTTTAAAGGGTCGATGTCTCGGATCCAATATGTTATCAAATTTTCATCATAAAGTTATCGGGTCCACTTTTCATCACATGTCGACCTATCGAGAATGGTTACATCATGTGCTCAAGATTGACGATTGCGCCGATTGCTGATCACTGATTAGCTACGACATTCATCGCACATCGGCATCGCAGGAATCATATTGTGTGACATCGGGTGCTTAAGATTGTCGATCGCCGATTAGTTATGTCATTCATCGCATCGCCGATATCGCAATTGCTTCCTTGCATTTTTATTTATTCTGAATCTGTGATGCACGATGTCCAAAGTACAAATCACAAGATACGGTGTGCGATGTGCAATTTGTGACATAACTGTCCCCGATCCCTGATTTAATATTTCTTTAATGATACGATCACTCTATCTCATAGCACAACTTCTCATCGCATATTTTCATATCGGTGATTCGCCATTGCAACCTTTGATGCAAGAACTTCCAATGCATGCCTCTAAGCCCTTAACTTAAAGCATGATGAAGAAACATGTTGTGTGGATCATCATATGAGGCGATGTGTTAAAGCAAGTTTGGGTAACCACTATGCGAAAAAGGAAATTGATGACGAATTTGCAGGATACAAAAATCATTTCAATTTCTCATACATTTTAGTTTTAAATATATAATTCCATAATTAAAAATGGAATTCAAGACCTCTATCTTCATATTTAAATTTTATTATCTTGGATTTGGTCTTGATTCTAGACAATTTATCAAATCATGGAGTTTATATGAAACTTATAATATTTTGAGGAATAGTCATTACTGCAAATTCTCATTCTTATTTCTGATGCATTTGTTTTAATTTCAATTCCCCTGAACACTAAGCATTCTATTTTGACATTTTACTGTTTGCTTTAGTTTAAATAAAATAAATAATGATTTTGAGTTATAGGATTTTGGTTAGTGTGACTTCTTCATGTTTTTAATGTTAATTAAAATAAGAAGTCAACCAATTTGGAGAAACTGATACCTTTCAGGTAAGATCAAAAGCAATGATCCAATGGTAAGATTCATGTACCCACTTTCATTAATTTCCATTTCATCACTCTAGTTTCATTTTTGTTTTTAAACTATGCTGATATAAAACTCTGTTTTGTAGCTCTTCATAAAATCTTTCAATCTTCTGCCAAATCTGATTTTCAAGATCCATACTCTTCTTTTGGCTTAATTCCAAGAAGCAGCAATAATCTTCGTCGAAACAACTAAATCAGGAAGTTTCTCAACCTTTAGTTTGTTTATTTAGGCATCTTTTTTTGTTAGAAAATAATTAAAATGATGCTTTGAAACAACAAGATTGATACTATATAGGAATTTTTCATTGTGGCTGAATTTTAATCGTCACTGCTATTCAAAAAGCCTAAAACACTCACGACCTTGCAAGGTATGATTTACCCAAACTTGACATAAGAATAAATGGTTACATGATTATTTTCTTTTTCTTCATATTGTTGGAGACATTGGTATAAACATTCTTGTTTGAGTTTATCTTGCGAGACTTGGATTTTCTTTTCCATTTTTAGAGATTTCTTTGTTTTTATTTTTGTTCGCTGATTTCTTTTCTCATTTTAGCATAAGACTTCTTTTCTTTTGGTTTTCAGTTTTGATTTTGGCGACTTTGTCATGATTTATATGGAAGGTCTTTTTGTTACATAACAATGGTTAGGATACGTGGAGAAAAATTGTTAATAGTCACCTATTAGCTTTTTCTTAAATCTCTTAGTGAAGTTTGATTTTCTTATTATAAAGGTAGACATACTTAAGGAAGAGATTACCAATCAAGAGAAGTTGGCAAAGTATCATAAAATCTGAAAATTTCTTTTTCATCAAACTGTAATCATTTTGAGATTTCAAAATTTTATTAAGATCTTTTAGAGTTGTATTACCAGTCAAGAAAAGTTATTTTTAACCAAGTAAAGAAACTTTACAGCAAAGCACCTTTAACTCTGAAATTGTCATTCTCAACTCTTAAGGAGTCAATGATTCTCCCTGTCCCAAAGAGTCTTATTTTTCTAGAGAATAATCCAGAAATATATTTAAACTTAAAAGATAAGAGGTCTCATCATGAGCCTGCTTACCATGATCATAGGAGAAAAATAGGCTGACATTACCAACACTGCTAAACAAAACAGGGTAATGGCTTATGATTGCAAACAATTATAAGACAAGGGGTCTCATCACGAGCCATCTTGTTCAGTCCAATTTTAACCAGTGAATGGCATTGTCAACTATCTGGCTACCATACTAGGACAATGGCTTTTAAGATTTAATAAAAAATAAAAATAATAAAAAATAAAAAGTAATACATATATAAATGGATTTATCTCTAGATCAATAATACTTAAACAGATGGGATTCTGAATCATTTCTGATTAAAAGGTAGCCCTGTCGAGACTATAGATGTTTGCTGGCAGCAGTGGCTCTACCTGGGACAAACGAGTATATTTTGAAAGCTAAGCTGTAAAGTGATCCCTGCTTTATCTTTACAACTGATTAATGACCGATATAGAGTTTTGAAATATTTTAATTTATGAGGAATTTTAAGAAAAATTACAGTTACATGATCCTGGTTTTATTCAGACTAATTAACCTATGTCAAGCATTTCAAGCATAATTCTCTCTTCTTTAAATTATTTTACTTTAATTTTTGGAAAATCTCATTCATATCAAGCAGAGATAACTGGTTCTTCTCCCATGTGTCGCCATTGTTGTGGTAAAAACACAACCCCCCATTTTTGACTTCTTCACTTCAAATAATGGGGACCCTTTCTATAAAATTTGGGCTAGGCACCTTTTTGGATTTTTATTTTGGTTGATTGCCCTACGCTTTTGTTAATTTTTAGTTTTCATTGGATTCTTGTTTTGATTGCTTTGTTAGAATCGATTTTTTATAAGCTTCCCATCGACGCTTGTCTCGCCTCATTTGGTCAACTGGTTTGAAAATGCCACTCCTTTGAAATCTCATCATTTATCTAGCCTGGGTTAAAAATGCATAAAATGTACAATATCGCATTTTGTAAATAAATTTGTCCAATAATGCATTCAGTTTAAATATTAACTCATAGAGGGTTTTACTAACATTTTTCATTATGCAGCCAAATAATTAAGCATCGAGACTTAAGAAATTCACTCCAATTTTCTAATCAAATCTTAATCTCGAAAATCCAAACATTCAAGTGGTCGTAGTTTATTTTTATTATTTTTCATTTATTTTCTAAGTGGCTGTAGTTTTATTTTTAGCTATATTTAAAACTTATGTCATAAAAACAAAACAAAAAAATGAAAAATTTGAGTTTAAAATTAAATTTTTTAAATTAATTTAATATATTATATAAATTAATTTAATTAAATTAAAAATTTAAAACAAACCAAAAAATATATTAAATATAATTTTAATTAAATTTAATTAAATATTATTAATTTAATTAAATTAAAATTTATATAAAAAATAAAATAAATAAAATACGTTATTGCATCGGAAGTTTTATTCGCAACATGTTTTAACAACCCCCGATACAATACCATACACCGATGCGATATATATTGGGTCGGAAGTGTTATTCGCAACCCATTTTATGGACCCCTGATATCCCCACCTTCCCGATTTGCCGATGCGAAAGGGGCATTCAAAGTCATAAAGCAAATACCTTCATCCTCCTGAAGTGTCGATAAGCGACAAAGCATAAAACGTGGGGATTAAACCCAAAACGTGTTGTATTAGTTTTAAAGGTTTTTAAATTCACTCATACGTATGAGTGAAATGGAATTAATAAGGAGTGGAGTATGGTAATAGAAAGTTAGGAATAGTGTAGGTTAATGTATTAGTTTATATATTAGTTTATATATATGAGTGGAGTTAATAAGTAGGGTAGGTTAATATATATTAATATTAGCTTATATAATAACATGCATATATTTTTTTTTTTTAATTAATAAATTTTAAATTAATTATATTAGTTAATTTATAACAGTTAATTAATTTGATTAATTTAAATTTAAATATCATTCAGATTAATTAGTTTTTCTAATTAGATTAAAATCGTTTATAAATAATTAATTAAATATCAGTTAAGTAGATTAATAAATAGTTCATTAAAAATTAGTTTAATTCATAAATTAACAATTAATTAGAATTCTAATTTAGGATTTAATTTTTAATGATAATTTTGAGTTTTTTTAGCACAGCAACAGAATTTCCAGATTCATGCCAGATTTGACTCCTCAACTTTGGAAGCTCATAGATTGAGTTATACTTGGCCAAATGAGGCCCAAGACGGCTCATTGGAAATATAAAATAAAGGAGAACATTTTGGAGGAGGTTTCACCAACAGATTTACTCATTTATTGGGTCAAAAATCAGGCAGAAGATCAGGCTACGAATTTTGAAAAACAAAAACAATTTTCTGAGTTATTTTCTTCAATTTCTTTATCCAAAGCCTCTTCTAATTGCAGATCCATTGGCCAATGATATCCTTTGCCAATCAAATCATTCCAAGCATCAATACAAAGCTTATAAATTTAATATTCAATTATTTATTTAAATAGAATTTGATTGGGTTTGATTTAATTGCCAGAAATGATATTTTGATTGCATTTTAATTTATTTTGATTTCTTTTGCAGGAAAACAGTGGAAAGATATGAAGAAAAGGTTTCAAGCAATGAGAATGCTCCAGCAATTGAAGATCAGAATTAGGAGCAATTAAAATTATATTTGGCAGATTTCTCTTCAACAAACTCTCCTCTCCAAAAAATTCCTTCACAAATATTATAAATAACAGAATGCTGAATGTAAAAGGGGCTGCTCTCCTCTGCAATTTTAGACTCCATGAAAGCACTATTGTAATTGGAATTTAGAGTTGTAGGAGGGAGGAGTGAAAAATCTCAGATTTGGGGATTATTGAGGATTTACCTTTTGTATCTTGAATTATGTGTGAGGGGCAGAGTTTGCATTATTGTGGCTCTAGGTTTGAAGGCAGAAATTCAAGCAATGTAAAGGGTTGTTGGAGACCAAGAACAGAGAAATGGATGCAATAAATTGGTATTTCTAATACTACTGTTTCAAATATCATTTTTAATTTTATGGTGATATGAATGTGTCATTTTATTCATGTTTGTGCACTATTGTCAATATGGGTAATTTGTCTCAATCTTGTTATTATGTATCTCTGTTTTTTATGGATTAATTTCTCATTTTGGAGTAACTACTTACTCTGAAATCTGTCTTATGAAACTGATTAATTGAAT
>APFE030795329.1:0-15451 GCA_000404065.3 Pinus taeda
CAATACTAAATATCATCTGATTTGACATCATGTTGAGGCTAAAACAATCCATCTCTGTCATTGTTCAACAAATGAGAAAATTGCAGACATCTTCACCAAAGTGCTTGGAAGAGAAAAACTTGAAAGATTCAGAACGATGCTTGGACTCACCAACATCCCTTCAGATTAAGGGGGGGAATGTTGACACCTAATCCTCAAGATTGGGTGAATTTATCTAAATATTTAAATTAGG
The DNA here is from genome assembly GCA_000404065.3 of Pinus taeda. Classification (NCBI taxonomy): domain Eukaryota; kingdom Viridiplantae; phylum Streptophyta; class Pinopsida; order Pinales; family Pinaceae; genus Pinus; species Pinus taeda. The sequence goes on from APFE030795329.1 coordinate 233, forward strand.
AATGTGAATAGTCATCAGGAGATGAACTGAGCAGTCACACCCTTTTGTATATAACAATAGCATACCTAATGAAATGAGTCAAATCAGTTTTACTGCCTATTAGAGAGTTACTGCCTGGCCTGACAGCTTCTATGGGTTCTATTTTCTGCAATAATTCATTAACATAAGCCTCTTTCTTCTTGATCTTTGCTTCTAACCGAGCTTTCACTTAAGCAACCAGATCATTTAACCATTCCCACAATTTCCTCTCATCCTTTTGCTTGATGAATTCCTTAATTTTAGTTTCCTTATGGATGTCTGCATTGGAAAAGGTTCCAACATACTGTGCTAAGTCTTCAAAATCTCCATCTGAGGTGGAAAAGGAGGCTTCCCAAATGATTTCTAAAGATTTTCATGAGACATAGGTTGTAGGTGAACTTCTTGTTCATGAAATCTCTCTTCTTCTGACTTTCTTAAAACGACTTATTTCTTAGGGTTTATAACAATTCAATTGGAGGAATTTTGTTAATTTGAGATTTAAATTCATTAGTTTTTTGAGTTGCTTGTTCTCAAATGGGAAAAATATTAATAGGAGTAAAGATAATAACATCAGATTAGACATAGAAATGCCCGTGGAAATTAGATAGTTCATTTCCATTTTTTTATTTTCCAGCAAGTCAGGTTGAAAAAGAACTGTTAACTGGGTTAAGCATAGATTGAGTTTCAATTTGAGTAACATGTGTTGATATTATCTTATTTTACAATTTCCATTCTTCATCCATTTCAAGATCAATAATTAATTAAAGAATATTTTCCCTATGAGGTACAATATTCTATGAAATATTCTCCTTCAAAAGAATAGTTTCCAAGGAGTCTTTTCTTTTATAGGACAAGAATTATATATTTATACTTATTAATGATGGATTTCTTCTACGCAATAGTTGACTAACTACTAACCTTATGAGTAGCAATTTATTTAGGTAGAGTCTCCTTTTGAAGTGATTATATGTGAGGAGTTTTATGTTTAGTATCCTCTAATGTGGTGGGTTGCATACTTACACTTGACTCACTACTAACCTCATGAGTAGCAATTTCTTTAGGTCGAGTCTTCGTCTAAAGAGACTATTTTTGGGGAGTTTTATGTTTAGTATCCCCTAGTGTGGTGGGCTTCATACTTACACTTGATTGCATGGATGAACTAGAAAATTGTATTGCAACTCCTTTAGTGGTAGATGGTTGTAAAAAGGAGGCAATGTGGTTCTCCTATTGTCTTTGTAAATTATAAAATCATATTGTAGAATGGGTGGTAATTCATTCATCATTTTGATCACTTCTAGATAAGAGGATGAAAATTTAAATAAATCATCAAATACAAACTTGTCATGAATATAATTCTTAAGACAAAAGGATGCAATGATCTTTTCAACTTATTTCCTAGGTTCATGTTGTTTAAGAGGAATTTTAGCTAGCATGAGTCTTATAAAGGAATAATATTTTTTTTTGACAATGAGGATAGTTCACAATAAAGTATAGGCCCACTCGAATAAAGAATTCAGGCAACACCATTGGGAAGCGTTTTTTAATTTGTGATTAATTCTCATGCCAATCGTCTGATAAGAAACCTCCCTATATAGGACCTCCATACATAAGACCTTGTCTGGAACATATATAGGAAGAGAATGGGGAGGACCAAGGCAACTCACAATATTGATATAGATAAATTTCTCCTCACAATACTAATCTCCAATTTTTTTAAGACAACCAATAGATAGTTGAGAAATTCGGGTGGGTTTCTTGTCAAATAGGACATCATGAATAGGAATCATAGCATTGTGACGAATGGAATAAAAATCCTAAAAGAAATTTTGCTCCCAAAGTTGATTTTGATAGACATAGAAAGGTTATGGATCTATAAATAACATCCATGATAAAATCAAACATATAGAATGAACGATTAGAAGTGGATGCTTTGCTCTCTCAAAATGTCATGACATGTTGGGAAATATCATTTGATAGTATTTCAGCCCAATCAAATATTTGACCCTCAGCATCCCTTTGACTAATCGGGATCCAATATCCATGGAAATGATTAACATTTCTCCAACCAAATAAATGACATAACATGATAGCAAGATAACAAAATTGAGAGCTAAGGGAAGAAATGGGATAAACATGAGCATGTTATTCCTTATGTTTCTCAAGGACACTTCTCCAATCTTTTATTAAAGAGAGAAGGGTTCTATCAAGGTTTATTAATTCTTTTATATGAAACCAACAACGAAGGCCTCATTGAAAGTTAGACTTGGTTTGGGTAGTTTGTACATACCGTGAATATCAATTGGCGTGAAAGACCCAAGAATTGTACCCTTTGGATTTATAATGTGGTGCTTTGAAAAATTGGCAAAGTCAACATTCCAATGAATTAAGTCTGTATAATGCATGAGTCTGGGCCTAGTGGCAACTTTATGTAATCGGACCTCATTGTGTCGACTAATTTTTACTTCAATTCATTTTTTCTCTCAGGTTCATTGCTAGGTACTGTTCTACCAGTTTATTCCTCCAAATAATATTATATTTCATCTTCCATTAAATTATAAATTACATCATAGGTTAATACTTTGACATCTTGAGTAATCACTCTATCTGAATACAAGCTAGTTTTGGGAATTTTATCATTGAATTATTCCATAACTGGCCCCATGGATCTTGGAGGAGGTTGTATTTTCCTTGTGTTTCCCATTATTGATTATTGCATAAATAATGAAGGAGAATCCATTTTTACAGGATTGGTGCTACTTGTAGAGCTGGATTGCTACACACAAAGGCGAGAATTACTATGATTTCATGCAAAAAAAATATTAAGCAAGTGTATCTATGCCAAGGGATGGTAAATTAAAATTAATGATAAAAGACATAGCAATCATAATGGTTGGCTCATTTCAAAATAAAATGAGAGCCACGTGAGTATTGCAGATGGAATGTGCCAAATGGTGGGTTTTAAGTGACATGTGATGATGTGGAAATGCCGCCATCCTAGGAGAAATTAGCCTAGAAGAAACTTGTGAAGTATTTTAGAAGAAAATACTTGGGGAACATTACCTAGGATTATATAGATGATGAGGTAAACTAAGATTCATGGACAGGTGATTAGAAGAGTGAAAGGGCTATAACAATTCCTAGACAGATACTTGCCCAGGATAAACTCATGATGAATGAAAGATATGTTTATTCCAGGATTGGTTATGTGCAAGATAGGTTTCACCTCAAGATGGGTTTAATTAACAAGAACAAATTCATCCCAGAGGAAAAGCATGGCGCACAATTGTACATAAATTCCGGGGAGACTTGCAGCTAAGGTTGTGGGATTCATTTTATCTCTGATTCAGGCAACAGTTAGGTTTAGAAACAGATTCCTCGATGGGAAATAAATAGTTTACTTCACTTGTTTTTTTCTTCTAGGATCTTCTTTATGAGGTAATTTGTACAATGTCTTCCCTTTGTAGTCCTAAAGGGAGTAGTGAAATAATATAAATGAGATTTAGTTGTGTAGATAACCTTAGTTATGTTCTCAACTGTGGTGTCTTTTGGATTTTATTTATTTGTAAATAAAAATCCTACTTAAGCTAGGTATAAGCATGAAGATGTAAAATTAAAGGTTTTCTAATATTTTTCTAAGGTGGTTCAAGTTTTTAAAAATTTAAAGGGTCCCTATTTTATTATGACATAGATATAAAAATCAGTGGTTCTTGTTTTCCATGAGAAGCGTGGATTTATTACCGTCCCCATGGTAGTTCGTATCCCAAGATGCATTGGGGAGATCCACGCTGACAGATGAAACCGCTACCCCGCTTGTGACATCAATGTGAAGGAGAGGGGATAACACTATTTCATTTAAATTTTCCAATAATTACAATGCCATTATACCATCGATTAACTTATGGAATGTTGAGATGGAATAGTGATAACAGAAGGACTGCCCCTATAACATTAGTGGGAAAGGGGGCAGTCACACTTTTGTTGAGAATCGTTATTTGAGCCCTTTTAGCTAGGACCATCGCATGGTTTATACAACTGACATCCAAGATAACCAACCTTTTTCATTCTACTATGGGCATAATTCATTTAATACATTCATACGACAAATCAATGCCACCATAATGTCAAAGTAGGCTGGTCGTTGAAGAAAAGTTGGGCATATATTTGTCCACTATAAGTTCAGATGTTGTTTCACTATGAAGAAAAATAATTATACTCAACACACACAATGCAATCAAATGGATCCATAAAACTTTTTAAAAATAAATTTTCATTAAGTTTGCAAATGCTTTGGGAAGGAAGAAAAATATTTCAAATTCTAACATGCAATTTTTTTCACGACCTATTTCTCTTGTATATAGATATTCCAAACTCTTTCCAATCTTCTTCTCCCACAAAGCGACAATATCATTGATATAATACATTAAGGAAGGAATTCTCAAATAGAGGATCTTGTCTAGAGTTCCAGGGTCATTCATTTCCTTGATGGTGAATGTTTTGATATCCACCTTCTTCACAAAAGCAACTAGACATCCAATACAGGACAAATTAACAACTTCTCAAAGAGTACATGATCACACTTTAGTTATAAAACACAATCTTTTGAGAAGAGAGAACATTGAAAATACCTTTGGAATTTCTATCTCCAGATATCACAACACTATCTCTTGGAGGGACGGTAGTGCCCAACTTTCCCAAAGTTGGCTAAGAAAAGGCCAAGAAAATAGTTGTTAGAGACAAATGTGTAAGGGATGCATTTTACCTCAATGGCATTGTGAATTTTCACTTTCTTTGGTAGGAAATGTGGTATTCTTAGACTTCACTACTTTGGTTTTATTAATGTCATTCTTGAACTTAGATGGAAGAGACTTTTGTAAATATCATCACCAATGATTGTGAAAAAGCATTTGGAATTTATATTTACTCATAACTCTGTATATGAAAGTCTGAAATATAATATATAATGTCATGTATCTTGATATTTCCAACCTCCTTAATGACGTTGATAATATTCAACTAATGCATCATCTATGGTCCCTTTACAACCGAGATAAATACATCAACTTTCTTGATTTCCTCCATACTACTTGCATGATCTTTTAGAGATCTCTGCAAATAGGTGATTCTATACTAGGTTATGCATCTAGGCACATCAAACAACAATAAGGTCCTAAATGACTACCTGCTCTATTAATGCCTTGTGTGAAATAGAAGATTCTCTAGAATACAGGATGCCAAGCACATTTTTTTTAGATGAAAGAGAAAACTATATAACATAACCACTACGTTGTGGAATCCAAATATGGAATAAATAACTATAGGGTTGAAACTATCCATTAGGAGTTCAAAACATTTCTTAATATTTACCTCCATAATCGATTAAAAAGAAATGGAAAAATATGCCTACCAACATGAAAAATAGTAGAAAACTAGTATGTGCTTATGAGTCCTCACAACCCACTTGGGAAAATGATATATTTGGATAACCACAAGAACACAGTAGCAATGAATCAATTTATTAGACCTGGTCTTCAAATTCCATTTAGATGGAATGGTAAAAATTAAAATCAATTTGATAACAAAAAAACCGATGTGGATACAAAATGTGCTTATCACTCCTCACAAAAAATAAAAGTAAAGCATGCGCTATAAATAAGATGAAGAGGCAAAGAGAAGAAGAATACAACTCGAGAAGATCAATTGAAGTTATTTTAATAAAGATATTACTTTCCAGTATCTCTAAGCTCCTTTTTCTTTATATTTGATATATTGCTTAAGCCTATCATGTATCCTCAAGATCTAGTTATCAATCCTCATTGATACTGGTTTTTTGTCCGCTGTTAAGAAGGAACATATATTTGATCAACATTTTAGGACATTTACATATAGTCTTCTAAATTTCTTACCCTTCAGAGTGCTCTTATAACTAAAATTAAAAAAATTAAGCTCAAGTTGAAGATAAGGCTGTCATTTCACATGAATGCTTATGATGCACATGCAGCAAACAATCATATGTATAATCTTATGAAAATAATCTTTTTGTACTCAATGGATCATGTCCAAAATAAAATGCATATATCGCTAGCTTGTCATTGGAAAGATTCAAGGTAGTTTCCATTAAAATTTTAAAAGCACAAGATATTCCAATGCATAACCATTAATTATAAAATACAAAGCAAAGAAAATTACAAGATCATATGTCACAATGAAAAAGTCTCATAACATATTTTCAACATGGTAAATGAATATACAAATTTCATTGAGAGCATTTATGAGTCCTTATTAATTACTGATAATAAAAAATCTTATTTATATATGTCGATGATTATTTAACTACATGCATTACAAGGACATTATACAATATGAATATATCACATTTGTGACCTCAAGGCTATCATGTTCATCTTGTTCTAGGGAAATAATGTCAATTAATGAATTCATAAGCATTGATATCTTAATGAGAACAGACTTTTACTCAGTTTTAGTTTTCCTTGTATCAAGTATAATCATATTTTTATTGCATGAAAACAATAATAGCACCCCCTTCTCTGATAAAACAGGTAATTTTTTGTATCTGTGAGTCATATCCAATAAACTGACCATCAATTTCTGTGTTAGGGTACGAAATATTTTTTATTGATTAAACATACCCAACCACCTAACCAAGTATGCAAAATGAGTAACAAACTTTAGCTACTATGAGGCATTATATGAAAAGATTTGAATTGTGGCAGAAATCTATAAGGAGAAGTTATATATACAAAGTATTTGTAATATTCAAGACCAAAGTAACATGTAGATATAGAAGCAACTATATATTCACCGTTAGTAGCACCATGCATGAGAATTTTGACATGAGGAATTTAGGGTTCCACACATTGACGGGTTAATTCTTTGGTCAACTTAGAACAAAAACTCTTCCCATAGAGGTGTTGGTGGTATAATTTGTCATATAAATAATAAGGTTTCTTCTCACATTCGACTTCATAAAATTGATCCCATCAATCAATACATTTGCTTTGAAATTTTTGATTCTAACACCAATAGGATTCTCCTCACAATCCATTATTTCACTCTTGTCAAGTCTACCTCCTATAAGAAAAAAATTTGGATAAGAATTGCCCCTTTAATACCGTAGAAAAGGACATCCATAGCTTAGGGAATGAAGGTAATATCCTTTTACTTAGGGACTTCAATTCTAGAACCACTAATAACTAGGTTAATATCCAAAGAAATAACCATAGCCTCAACCCCCTATGGCTACATGAGGATGGTGACTTAGATAATAGATTCAAAAGAAATTTGGATGACATTACTATTTTCTACCATGATTATCAAGATTTGTAATTCCAAAGACCTGATAATTTGTCATGGAACTAACAAGTGGCCTACCTCTGGCCAGATAAATTTTATTGATGGGTTGGGAAATAGTGTTGCAGATGATACGATATCTGACACCGATGTTTTCAACCGTATTACAAACTTTCAACTACTAAATGATCACAAACCCGATTCCAACCACATACCTCTATCCCTAACTCTCAATATTTTCATGCATACCAACGACATGCAAAAGATCTATGAGAGTGAAGTGCACAACCTTTTTGATAGAAGTAACATAGATCTGTTCTTAATGTATTTAGAGAGGGATTTAGGCTCCCTAAGATATAATAATAGCATTGATCGAATCTACTACAATTTTACTATGACACTTTCCACCACCATTAAAAAATTCTCTACCAAGGTGTCATATAAGAAAAAAATAATAGAACTTCCAACCCTTGGTATCATAAGGACTATAAAATTTCCAGGAAAGCGATTAAAAATGCCCTTATAAAATTGTTAAGATCAGAAACATAAGAATATAAAAATCTCTTATCAAAGGGAAGAAAAGGACCTATGTTAATAAGAGACAAGATAATCTTTCTCACCTTTCTAAAGTTGAGCCCAGAAAGCTTTGGCTAAATGTACCTGCTCACAAAACTAGATACAATCATTTGATCCCCTTAGAGAACTCAGATATATATCTTATGAAGCTTCAGGACTCTCCAGTCACCATGGATTTTTCTTTAAACACTCCTATAAAGGAGGATACGTTTTCTTTGAAAAATGTCAAGTTCGAGATTAAGGTGCTTGGTAATGGGAAAGCTAGGGATATTGATGGGTACCAAGATGAAATCTTCAAAATGGGAAGCTCTATCCTCATCGCTCGTATCCACAATATTGTCAATTTGGCAATAAAGCATGACTTTTTTACGCTTTGGAAGAAAAGCCCTATTCTGTCTATCTTTAAAAGTGGGGATAAAAATGTTCCCTCTAACTCTATGACCATTATGATTAGCCATATTTTAGCCAAACTATATGGTTTTATATTGTAGAAGAAGATTAGCATTTGGCATGAAATCTTTCATAAAAGAGCTAAAGGGAAAGTTGGTTTTAGAAGACAACACTCTACTATTGATCATCTATTCTCAATTTGGCGATAAAGCATGACTTTTTTAAGCTTTGGAAGAAATGCCCTATTGTGTCTATCTTTAAAAGTGGGGATAAAAATGTTCCCTCTAACTATATGACCATTATGATTAGCCATATTTTAGCCAAACTGTATGGTGGTATATTGTAGAAGAAGATTAGCATCTTCATAAAAGAGCTAAAGGGCAAGTTGGTTTTAGTAGACAATACTCGACTACTGATCATCTTGTCATGATTAGAGTCATTATATATCTACTTGAGCTTGTTACTGAAAATACTATGTTGCTATCTCTTCTATCATAGGGTTTATATGCACTGCCTTTGCTATCTCGTCTATCATAGGGTCTATATGCACTGTCTTTGCTATCTCGTTTATCATAGGGTTTATATGCAATGTCTTTCTAGTTATTTACTGCAATTTAGATATTTACTATAATCTACATATTTGCTACAATCTACATTCAGGTAATAAAGGTGTTACTTTCTCTGATACTTGTTCATGTAATTTCTATTTAATAGTTTTTCACAGAATTCATTTTCTCTATTAAAAGGCTTTGTACTATTATAATCTGTAGGATAACCAATAGGAATTAAACTTATTTACCTCCCTACCATGAGATTTTACTATAACAGTAGATCTCTATTAAAAGGCTTTGTGCTATTATAATCTCTAGGATAACTAACAAGAATTAAACTTATTTACCTCCTTACCATGAGATTTACTATAATAATAGATCTCCCCCTGTGCTATCCCTGCTCCAGAGAATTCTTTCTGAATAAAATACTAAGCGTTATTAACCAGACTTAGCTAACACAACTGCCTAACCTCTCATCACACTTCTCTTCCTCCTTTCATACCCCTATCCTCTTGATCATTTTCTCCTCAAATAGTTTCCCAGATTTGGTTTCTTTTCTTGGAATAAGTAAAGGCTTCTTTTAACTAATTAATTAAAGAAACATTCTTTTCACTAGTAAATGCAAAATTCCTTATCATAACTTAATTCAAAAACAGTTTATGTTTTCAGAAAAATAATAGTTTGTTACACTTCCCAATAAATATAATGGTTCTTTCATGTTTTAATCAGTTTCTGCTTGACTTTTTTTTTTTTAAATCCCTGCAATCACATGTGTTCGTCATTCTGGTATCTGTTCATCCAATCAACGACCTGCTTATCTTCCTCTGTAAAACATTCACAAGTATGTAACACGGAATCTTGACGAGAACATTATGATAAAAACTATACTATTTTTTCTTGAAGATCACAGAAACGCATATCATTCTGAGGTTCATGTTATTATATGGTTCCTTCCTTCAAAATCTCTCACAAGTATCTACATTAGTTAAATAAAAACAAATTCCAATTAGAAAGTATTTAGATTAAGCATGTTATGTGAGAATCCATCACAACCATTTCTCAACTAATGTGTTGCAAAACATAAAGCTACATTGCATGTTTATTTTATTTAAATTTTAGTCAACCCACCATATACATTAGAGAATCATATACAATTAACAAACATCCAATATAAAAGTAAGACCCACGATTAAAAAAATATTCGAATAAATGATTGCTTTTGGCTCAGTTTCTTGAGAATCGCTGTAACAACATAAATCTAAACTAATTACAATCTGCCGGCCATGAGTTAGCAATGTGTGAACGTGAAGCGGGACCAAATTAGATGGTGAGTTGCAGGCTCTCTCAAACCTTTTTCTCTTAATAAGTCGGCCAATCTTAACCGGGCTAAATCTTTCCTCGGTTGCCCTCTTTGGATATATCTAGATTTACATTCAGTGACTGATATTTTAGGCCTGGGAATTTCTACTTTTAAGTTTTAACAGTCAGATCTGAAGCACCAGCAACTCTTGCAATTCCAATCGACCGGTGCGTTAACGCATTAATCCCTGCTGCATTAATCTCGTTGACTGGACACGAACCTCCCCCGCTGGGAGACCTATAGTTTTGACAATTAGAAGGGCCTGGCGGAGTTACGGGGCCCCTAAGGGATTCAAACCATTCATTCTTCATCTTAATAATATTATTATTATTTTCGATTTCGTCTCCCTGCAATTTGAATTTCAAATGCAGTGGCCTACAACCCGAACTTTCACCAACCATCGTGACCACCACAAGCATGGCCATCAATATTACCAGTCGAGCGGACGCTAATCTCAATTCCATATCGCTCCAACCTATATAACTCTTCTCTTCGCAGCGGTAGAAAAAGTAACTGTTCGCAACAATATGAATATCAAATTCAGAAGAAGATGAATAATAATATGAGTGTGTGTATATAACAAAGATAGATTGAACTATATATAGCAAGTAGTTACGCGGAGAAGAGGAGGGCGGAGAACAGAGAAAACGCGGAAACGATGATTAAGCGTTCACTATATTATCTAGTCTCTGGGAACTCGTTCAAAATTTTCAATGCAATCAAATGGGCACCTAAATGTAATCTTGATCTCCGTTTACAAGTCTTCCCCAAACCGCTGCGTTTAAGATTGCGGCTAAAGTCAAGTAATAAAACCTTTGACTCAGCTTCGTGACTTGACTTTTGGAGAACACGCTCATGAATATGTCCGCCCTGTCACGGATTGATCTCCGTTTACAAGTCTTCCCCAAACCGCTGCGCTTAAAATTGCCGCTAAAGTCAAGTAATAAAACCTTTGACTCAGCTTCGAGACTTGACTTTTGGAGAACACGCTCATGAACATTATCACGGATTCCAAACGTTCAACGTTTTAACATTTTGAATAAAAGCCCTGTTTCTGAAAATGAAATGATTCAGTAACAAACTCGTGGTCTTTCTGTTTTACTGTGACGGAAAAATGGCTATAGGATCGAGAATAGGTCGACGCGTATTTAAAGGAATTGGTGAGGTCCACATATAACACTCATCAATTTCAGACGTCTCTTTCATAGTTTTCCTCTGCCAATATCATAACTTTTCTTCCCACCATGACAATAAAATGAATATAACATGAAAAATTCATTTTAGAATGGACAGTATTTTGCTTAAAAGCAAAAATGCTGAGACATTTTGCTTAAATGCAAAAATGCTGACGTTTATATCTATGATGTATAACAAAATATTAGAAAGTGACAAATAATATTTTAATATATATTTAATGTAATGTTAATATTCACAAGCAGCCAATATATATATATTTAATGTAATATTTTAATATATATTTAATGTAATGTTAATATTCACAAGGAGCCAATATATATATATTTAATGTAATGTTAATAGAAAAGAATGACATGTAGCGGTGAGGATTTATAACCGTTAAAGGAGAAGTAAATAGGACAAAGTCAAAAGATTTAATAAATTAAGAAATTAACTTAAGTTTACATAAATAAATGTTATCAGAAGATAAAGTAATTAAATTTTTATTAATAAAAAAAAAAATTATAAGAGGATTCAGAGACGAGAGATACGATTTAATAATAACATATATATATATGGTCTGTATTTTGGTTTTTTTTAATAGAATACTTCGAAGTTTTTTCATACACATTTATGCAAAATAATATGATAGCTCATGTTATAAGTTTATAATAATAATTGCAAGGAGCCTTATACGTTGGAATATGATTTAAAAAAAAAGATGATTACATTTCATTTTCTATATAAGATTGCATATACAGAACAAAATAGTCTTATATGTTTGGAATATGATTTAAAAAAAATGGTTACATTTAACTTTGATGGTGTATATAAAATAAAAAATAAAAAAATTCTGAGTTATAATTTATCTGGGTGTATATTATTATTTTTATCTTATTCATATAAATTAATTTAAAACTATAATTATTTATTATTATCTTATAAAATTGTTCAAAATACAAAAAAATAAACCAAACATTTTAATAAAATTTTGTGATGATGATGATGATTGTTAACGTCCACTGAGACCAAATTGGTCTATGAGACCTATAATTTTCTTTCTTAGTTTCTAATTGTCTGGCTCCTCGTCTTTCTTGGCGAGATTGGTGTTATAGCTTTCTTTTTGTTTTGTACGGTCTTCCAATTTTCTTTATCTTGCATCTCCTTCATTTCTTCTGATTCTTGGGACATTGGTGTCTTAGCTTCACAATCTAATGTATTCGTCCTTTTGAAGATAGTTGGAGAAGAAGTTTTGTCTAGGAGATTTGCTTTGCTATTAAATGAAGATTTATTTTGTGTAGTATTCGAACCCTCATAATTGCTTGAGGGGTTGTCAAGTTTACTCTTTTGTTGTTGGGTGGGGCTTTCCCCCTGCTTGTCTTGAGAGTTGTTTCTTTCTTGCCCGATTTCTTGTGATTCAGAGTTTTCTCGAGAGTATTCTTCTTTGATGACAGTGTAGTGTTCCTTTTGTGCTCCTTCCCACCATGTAGTTCTGTGGTGATTTTTTCTAGCAGAATTTTTCGGGGAGGCTTTTAGGCAATTTTTGGCTAAGTGGTCTATCTCAAAGCATGATCGACATCTGAAGAGGACACTTTCATAATCGAGTTTCTGGTTCCACACATAGTCTTTACTTGTTAGGTGTATTTCAGCTGGGAATCCGTCGTTGAAGTCCATTCCCACACAGATGCATGCATAAGTGGTTCTGGCATATTCCTCTGTTTCTGGGCACCTACAGTAAAATTTCCCAATTGCATTTCCAATGGCTTCTAGCGAAGAGAAATTCCAGAGATGCAAGGGTAGGTTTGGCAATCTTACCCAAACTGGTGCTGAGGTTATGACTATTTTGAGGGATCGAATGATGGGTTCCATGGCCTCATGAATAGGCCTTATTTTTCCCAAAACCAAGGGTCAGAATCTATAATACATTGTCTATTTTCAAGGTTTTGAAAATCTACTATAAAGAAACCCATAGCATAGGGGACGATATTAATTGCATCGGGAATTAGAGGCTTCCATACATCAGAGATCCAAATCTGGAGAGCTGTCAACCGCAGCCAAAGACCATTGAATCGACAGATTAGGGCACTTTCAGAGAAATTCAAAGCCTCATTAAGTGAGGCTTGCACCACCTAGACAGTGGGAGCTGGGGCTTCAGTAACGATATGGGTAGGAACTTACCCCCCAGAGGTAGACAGAACTGAGCCAACAACTATTTTAGCAAAGCTGGAAGCCATTTGGAGAATTCTCTCCTGCTGAGTATAAAATATTGCCGAAGAGAAGCGACAGAAGATTACCGAAGAGAAGTGAAGAGCTGCAAATCTATAAACCACAGTAAAGAAAAGAGCCGCAAATCTAAAGTCCAATTTCTAGATTTCCACCTAGATTTGTATTCTAGTTCTGTGTAGATCTCCACAGTGAAGAGCCGCAAATCTCACCATGCGCAGGTAGTATCTAAAGAGACGACCTCTCCGCAATTGTTTGAATCTATACAGTTAAAATTGAAGCTAGAGGTCGAAAGGCAGCATGTGCAGGCAATAGTTGGAGAAGATCTGGGGCTAAAGGTAATTATAACCTCCTGGGCGCCTGTACTATAGACAGAATAAAGAGCCGCAGATCTCGCCATGCACAGGTGGTATCTGAAGAGACAGCCTCTCTGTAGCGGTCTGAATCTATACAATTGAAATTGAAGCCAGACATCGAAAGGCAGCTGTGAGAAGATGGAAATAAAGAGCCGCAGTAAGAGTCGCAGATCTCACCATTTAAGAGCAGCAGATCTCACCATTCATTTAAGAGTCGCAGATCTCACCATTTTGTGAGAAGCCGCAGTAAGAGCAGCCGCAGTATATACTTATTACATTTTTATTCATTTTTTTTTATTAAAAAATGACTTCGCAACAACCATATACTTGAATTGAGGTTTCTGTGATCCATATCAAGTTTATGAGAAATTTTTCGGCATAAATCACATGATATTTCATTTGTCGACCCATTTCAAGCCAACCAGTGTGGTTCATTGTCAGGACAAGTTGAAGGAACAGATCTAGATTAGCATATTAAATAGTTAGAGTAGAGCATCCAACAACTATATTTCCTAACAGCTAAATTTGACTGGAAAATGGTTAGATGGATTGAATCAAGGGCAAAACATGTATTTGTTGGCAAAACCTATATTTAAATAAGTACGTTAATTCAAAAATTAAAAATAAAAGGGGACCATTTTATTTTTAAAATTTTATTTTTAAAATAACATTTACAACTTGAAATAATAAATTTAAAAAAATAAAAACTAAATAAAATTAATGTTAAAAACTTTAATGAAATTTTGTACGAATATAATAGATTAGTCTCTTCATATGTTGCTATGAAAACTTAGTTCGAGGGTTTCTCTTAACAAACTACTCATAACGAGGTAGGATATTTAATTACATTAGGTATTTGATTTGAATCCCTTGAATTAAAAACTCACTAATTAGGAGGAGGTTGATTTTACCTATGGGTATACTGTGTTGCAATTTTAGGCATAGACCTATGTGTTCTAGAATTTGGCATTGTTAATTGTCAAAAATGACCTCACTGTTTTGTTTTGAGCCAGCACTGAGTTAACTCAAAGGGATGAAGCTCTTGGGGTAGGGCCCAACCCTAGCAACCAAGGCTTCTCATTACTGTACATGTATGCTAGCATAGTTTCATGGTTTAATTTTTCATTTTCTTAAGTAGTGGCATTTCCATTACAGCAATGTAGAGTAGATTGGTTGTGTCTTAATTTGCTTCCATTTGTGCCTTCTTTCAATTAGCAGGTTAGAAAGGAGAAAAAGATCATCGTAATGTTATCAGCAGGTG
>APFE030795331.1:6476-69329 GCA_000404065.3 Pinus taeda
TTATGCAGAAAATATAAGGTGAAAATCAGGGTCACCTGACACTTTATATTTTCCAAAAAAAAAAATCTCTCTTTCCACCATCATTCCATCTTCATTCCATTCCGCTTCACTCCATATTCCATTTCACTTCATTCATCTTTCACTTCATTCATTCCATCTCATTTCCACCAATAAAGTCCCTCTCAGGACTATTCCATTCAGATAAGTTTGTTCTAATCATCTTTGTGCAGGCAGAAAAGTATTGTTGCAGATTCCGCAACCCATACCGAGTTTCCGCAGCCAATACACTCTGTCCCACCATAATCAACAAGGGAATCAAATGCAAATATATAAAGGTATGTTCCAAAATCTCTGATCAATAGTTTAATATCATTTTTCAATAGTTTTCAAATCGTGGTAGGAGTCACTTAATGTAATGATTGACAAGATGATCCCACTCCTCGTCCACGATCACGCCTAATCCACCTCATCACCCTCCTAACGGTTTCCTAATCCCTATTGATTTGAACTTGATACGAGCTGCTCTTCCATTAATTATTCGTACCTCAGTGACGTATACCGGTGTACCACGGCTCTACATACGATCATTTCCGCAGCCAAGTGTATGCAGCCACTCGAAGCTTATAGATTTGACCGTTGCACCTGCATGCATAAAACTTATAGCCGTATTAATCTCTACCCTCATACCACTGGTTCCATTCTCATTTTCATACACCACTCTCGTTTCATTGTAAAATCCCTCTCTGTTTTTCCTCACCTCACTGTTCAAAACCCCGATCACAAGTTCTGCACCTCATTGATTATTACATTACGGTTACTCTGTACAACCGTAATTCCCCTGTTTTCCCGTAGAGCATTCTCCTCAAGCGTCCATACCCCACTGTCAGAGTTTTAAGTACAACTGAGAGCCGAGAATGGGGAAATTATTAAGAGTAGAACCGGAGGGTTCGAAGTTTTTAGAGGGTTACCCACAGGTAAAAGAAGCACTGCAAAAAGCCGAATGGCTGAAGTTCATTCAGAAATTTAACGGGTACCATAAGGAGGTGACAAAGGCATTTGCCCGGTCATTTGATGGAAAAACCATGGAGGTAGGTGACTTGCAGTTCACCATAACAGAGAGCACCCTGGCCACAGCAACCGATTTGCCTCAAAAAGGAGAACGCTGGTTCAAAAATAGAACAGTTGAAGATCAAGAGTGGAGAAAAATGCTCAAGAATCCAGGTATGGATACTTCCATTTTCACTAAGGGAATCCCTGTACGTGTCATTAAAGAGGAATGGACTTCATTACTGCTGCTTGTTCAGAAATTTTTAACATGTGAAGGCCATTTCGGTGTCATGTATATATACCATACAAGAATCATGATGCATTTTATGGATGACCGAGCTATCAATTTACCTTGTTTCTTGTTAGCTAGTCTAAAGAAGATGTGTACCACTGTTCAGAAACACGTGGGAAACATTGAACCCCACTTGTATCACCATGGGCTTATTAAGATTTTAATTGAGGAGCAGTTGAAAACTAAAAATGATACATGGGAGAAGTTTCTCATTAGAAACCATTTTCAAGAGGTAGCTGAAGCCTCTAGCAGCTCTCCTAGGATACCAAAAAGAAATAGGAGAGGAGGAAAATAAATTACTGACCAGGTAACTGCTGAAGAAACTGCCAAAAAGACTGCTGTAGAAACTGCTCAAAAGACTGCTCAAGCAACTGCCCGAGAAGAAAGAAAAAAGGGAGACAACACTAAAAGACAAAAGGGGGATAAAGGGAAAGCCATTTTGCAAGAATCATTTCCTTCACCTGAGCCCTCAATTGAAGAAGAATCCCAAACACTAGTTGACAGATTAGTACAACTTCAAACCACTGCCCTCTCAAAGAGAAAACAAAAAGAGAAACATAGTGCCCAGCAAAAGAGCACTAATGTACAAGTAAGGAGAAGCAGTAGGTTGAAGGGAAAACCGAGTGTGACCAAAGGGAAACAATCCCATTTTGTTGATTTGGGCACACCTGAAAAGACTCCAATTCAGTTAGATGTTGAGCTAAGTCCTCCACGAGAGGAAATTCCCTTCCAGCAAGAAAAAGAAGGCAATTTTCAAGAATTTGAATTCAGACCAAGACAAACACCTGACATAGACCCTGACCAGCAGAAAGCATATGATTACTTGGAGACTTTAGAGCAATCTACTGCCGGTCCAAGCACTATAGTACCCCATGATGAACAGGTCAAATCTCTAAAACAAGAGGTATTTGAGCTGGAAGTCTTGAACCGGCACATTAAGCAGGAGAATGAAGCATTGAAAGAACAAAGCAAAGTGGACAAACTGGTCCATGACAATGCAATGCTTCACTTGGGTCTTTGGCAAAAAAAGAATAGAAAATTGAAGAAGAAATGCAAGAAATTGAGCAGGGCCTTGATTAACTTGAGGTTTAGATGTTTGGTTAAGAAACCAAGAGTAAATTTGGCAGTGAGAAGAAAAAGGAGAAGGTTGGATGTCTTGGCAGAGGCATCTGAGCATATAAACTGAAAAATCATGACAAGTTTTGGTTGCATGAGGACATGCAACACCTTCACAGTGGGGGTATGTTGGGCCTCAAACCTGCACTGATTTACCCATCCTCCCAACAGCCTTTTCCTACTTATTTCCTTCTTTTGTCATCATTTCCTTCATCAACTTGTTCAATTCATTGCATTATAGGACTTTTTAACATGATTTGCTAATTGTGCTAATGGTTGGCTGTTGGTTTAGATTTTTGGTTCAAAGTGCTGCAATTCCGCAGCTGTTACAGGTTTCCGCAGCTGATCTCTAATTCCGCAGCCGATCCCAGATTCCGCAGCCATTTTCTTGTTTGATATAATCCAGGTGTCTTCTAGAGAAAAGAGCCACATGGGCAAGTTTGTATGACTGTGTACATGGTACGTGTGCTATCAGCTCAGCCAAACTGGTCGTCTACACCCCTGGTCAACGCGGAGGCAGCTCTGGTCAAACGGCAAGGTTGCAAACGGTGGCACGGCTCTGCGTGTTCGGTTGGAGCACGTAAGTCACAACTAGCTTCTCCTTTAGCCACGAAGACTGCAGGGGACAAGAATCCAACACCAGATTTATTAAACCATGATGACCGTTCCCTAGATCCGTGCACGGTGCTGCTGAACGTGTCTTTTTCCTAGCTGTTAGTTAGCTTAGTTTACGCACAGGACAGTTGATGTTCTTGCTATAAATAAAGCGTTTCTACACGCTGAATAGTTAGTCTGGGATAGTTAATATTTTGCTGCTATAAACTCTGTTTTGAAGACCCTTTTATAAAGCGTTTTACGCTTCCCACTGTGTTTTATTATGAGTTGATTTAATTCCAAGAAGACAGTTCTGTTTCTATCTGCGTAGCTGATCTTTTAATTGGTTGAAGTGGATGGAGGGCCCCTATCTGCTACAACCATTGTACAGTAGCCTTTGAATTTACTTTCCTGCATTTCTTTTTCTTTATTTGATCATGTATATTAATGTACAATTTTGAATTATGCTGCTTTACATTTCTGTACTCTTCATGACTGATCAGTGTGTTTTTACAGCTTTGATTAGGAGCCCGAGACAGTGTGCTTTTACTTCTTTTCAACACTAGTGGCATCTGAAGTTGTCTTATCTCAACTGCTGACTTTTTGCTTTGATTTTCTTTAGTTCCTTGCTTAGTTAGTTTCTTTACTTGGTTTACTTTATCAAGTTTTGTCAAGTTGCTAATCTCTTAATGGTTCTGTTTATCATAACTCACTAAATTTTATGGGACCAAAACACTATCTAACTACAGCTTGATTTATTTAGTTTTAGACTCATATTGCTAATTCATTCCTAACTCTTCTTTTTCACATGATCAATTTAGTTAAAGGCAGAATGTTAAGGGACAATTAAGTAGTGTGATTTGTCACTTAATTTTTGGATTGCTAGAGTAGTGTTTTTGCTTTCAGCAGAGTTAATGTAAATATCATTTTCATTTCTATCAGCAGTAAAGGTATTGGACTAGTGCCATTAGTCTTTTGTTTAATGCTTTGCTTTCATTTGATGCTTTAATTTTATTTCAAGTCGTTGTTCAAGTTTTCTCTTTAAAATTCAAGAAGCATTTAGAAATCATCACATACACACACATTCACTCACTTGTTTATAACTTCATCACATCATATTAGGAAGATAATTTAGACATAAACTAAAAACAACAAAAAGAACTAGGAAGGGCTACTTAAGTATATATTGTACACTTCACTTCATCAGCTTACGAGCCCCGGATTGACAATTTATGATAGAAATTTAGACAACACTAAATTGACCAAACAGCTAGTATCAGGGGTATTAGAAATTTGCTTTCTAGGCAGATTTGGATTTTCAGTTTCATGTGGTTTCCCTTGTGTGTCTGTTGTATCATTGGTCATAGAAATTTCTTGAATCTGAAAACTAGATTTTACATTTATTATTTTTTCTTGTTCAAGTGCTAAGACTTTGTCATCAATTGGAGAGCAAATTTCAGCCTTGTATAGGATAAAGGAGTCCATATCAGAATGCATGGAATAGATGGGAAAATTTTGGGGTTTCTCTTGACTGCTGACCACATACTTCATCAAAGTTTCTCGGTACAATCTCTTTGGCTGGCCACATACTAAAATGGTAGATCTAGACAACAACATTCCATATTTTGGTGGGATATCAGCTACCACTACATCCATTAAAATTGTCTTGGCAGGGTATTGAACTAGTGATACACATAAGTCTTTGATTATCCCTAGACATCTGACCTGGCTAGAGTCAAAAGAGAACAAGTCTTTGTATGGCTTAGTGATATCTAGGTCCAACTTTTCCTTCACAAATTTGGGCATTAGATTGTGGGAAGCTCCAGAATCAAACATTGCATTGTGAAGTACTTTGTCATGAATATTCAGACTTACATAGAAGGGAGGGACTCCTCCATCTATTGATTTACCATTGACTTCAGGTCCAAAAATTAATTCTGGCTAGTCATCAAGGAAATTTACTGCATCTCTGTGTTCTGAAATTTGTAGTGACCTACTGATTTGTTGTCTATAGACATAATTCTTAGCCAATTCGGACAGTGGAATGGCTATTTTTAACTTGCCTATTTCGGTTTCAAGGTTAAAAGGTTTTTCTATCTGAACTTTTGCATTTTGGGCAGCAAGATTTTATTTTTCTGCTGTGTTTTCACTATTTTTTTCTTTATCAGGAGTGCTGTTATGAGTTGAATCCGCTTCAAACTCAATTTCAGGAGGTTCCTTTGCATTTTCTTTGGGAGGAAAGGAAGTGGAAGGCTGACTGTTTGATGGTTGGTTGGCTGATATGTCCTCAACTGTTGGTTCTTTTGGGTTGAGGTCTGTTCTAGCAGGGAGTTGTATAAGGGGGTTATTAACCTTTGCTTTTTTAGGCTGCTTGGCATCTTTCTGCTTGTTGGGTTCAGGGACATCTATCGTTATGCTTCTCAGCTTATATTACTTGTGGACCTCATAGACAGCTGTATCATATCCTTCCCTAAAATCGAAAGATTCCCCAAATTGGGTTTGGAATTGATTAAAAGTATGAGCTTCTTGGTCATCCTGGGTAAAAAAGATTTGCTGTTCACTATTTAGGCCCATTAAGTTAATTTGAGAGTCTTCTGTTGGCTCACTAGAAGTTGAAGCTTCAGCATAGTTCTCCTGGAATGGAGGCCTGATGTTTGGTTAGAGCTGGCCTTTCCAGTTTTGGGATTATGATTTTTCCTGAAATTTGGGTTTCTTCCGGTGTTACTTGGTTGACCATCCCAAGAGGATTTCCTCTCAATTGTTTCTACTCTATCACCCAGTCTATCCATTCCTTTAATAATTGCATCTAGTTTTTGTTCAAATGCAGAAGGTTCTTCTTTGAAAGGTGTTCTCCTTTTAGCTCTAGCTCGAGCTCGTTTAGAAATCAGATTGGCCTCTACACTGACAGCTATACTCTGCATGTCTTCTAAGCTTGGAGGAGCTCTTTCCCTAAGCTAGTAAGCCATGTCAGAATCAAATCCATCATGGAATTTGATCAAGGCCAAGTCTGATGGTGGTCTGAGATTCTGAGGGATAACATTATATATATTATTAAATCTAGCACAGTAATCTTGAACAGTTTCTTGTGGGCCTCTTTTCAAGTTCTCATATTATGTTAGGATGTGCAAAGGGTCCTTCTTCTTTTCCCATCTATTCAAGAAAATCTGATAAAGGGCTTTTGGATTAGCAATAGTGTTTGCAGGGAGTGCCCTAAACCAGGTCCTTACATCACTAGTTAAACTCTAAACACAAATTTTCATTCTGACATCATCATCATCAATCTCATAGTTTTCAAAATAATCCATCATTTTCTTTGTGTGTTGTTGAGCTGTATAGGTGCTAGTACCATCAAAATAAGTGATCTTGCTTTGATAATCTTGAAGCATAGCCCCTGGATTTGCAAGCAACTGTAGGGGAGCATATCAGTTTACCATATTTGCAAGGATAAGTGTAACAGCTGGGAGAACAGGGATGACAACTGAGATATGTGCAGTGGATGGGGGAGTGGAAAATATGGTTTGAAGTACTAATGATGAACTAGGAGAAGCAACAGTAATAGCAGAATGGAGTTGTGATTTTCCAGCAGTAAGCTCAGTTTGGATAGGGTTCTACTGAGGTGTGTCAAGGTGTAAATCAGCAGAATGTTCTTGACTTTCTTTGCTTCTAAGGTTCTTAGGGATCAAATTAGGATTTTCAAAGATAGGTGGGGGATTTGGGTCTGGATTTGATATAGTGTAACGAATTTTCTTCTTTGGAGCCAACTTCTGAATATATTTTTGGTTTTTCTTGAAATATTTTGAAGGATGCAACTTTTACAGTATCTTTCTAGGAAGTTCTTAAATAAGGAAGCTTTGAATTTTCCTATAGATATATTGAAAGAAGGGACTGATCAAATATTTAAGACAGCTGTTCAACACCTAAAACTAGATTGGAGATAGACTAAAGCAACTTTTATTTACTCCTGCAATTGCATAGCAAAAACAGTTTCAAAGGCTTTCTGGCTAACTTCAGGCTCCATCTGTAGCTTTAAAAATAAACAGCAGTGACAAATAATTTATTCAGTTCCCCAGTTGAGTCGCCAATGATGTTATCACTCAGGTTGTTCCCAAAAAGTTGTAAGAAAAGGGAATACGGCCGAGGTAACCACAGACCAATCTTTTAGATGCAGGTTCTAGCCAATATGCATCCAGAGAGGGCTCTCTCTTTATAATTTAGCTTTTTTTTAAGGTATATTAGGCTAGTTATGAAGTACGAGGGTTTGTTTGATTTTTGGATGGTGACATTCTATAGAACAGGGTTATAAATCTAAGAATTTCAGTCCATTGGGCTAATGGAGTCTATGAGGACGAACTGTTGGATATGGTTTCTTTAACAGAGGGTGGTACTACAGAGCAGGGTAATCAATCATGGAACAATTCAAAGGCTAAATTCAGATGGAATGGAATCTGTGGGTGAAGGGTAATTAAGAATCCTTCATCATGCAGATAGAGGGAAAGTGGATGATTATTGCTAGGGAGCAGTTAAGAATTCCTTAGCTAACATTCAAGATGTAAGAACCAGGGGAAACAGGAGCAGTTAAGAATTCCTGTTTATGCTAATTTTGAAGAAAACATTAATAATAACAGTGATTGAACACAGAGTGTAGTCAAACAAATTCTGAGTTATTCTTTTTCTCTATTATTAAGATCATGAAACATATATGGTATAGTAAACACAAAAACTGAAAACATAAGTAAGAGGAACTTATTGATCCATAAAATGACTCAGGAATTCTGTAACATAGTCCTCTACCATCAATTCCACATCTAGAGAGTCCAGCAACAATGGATTCCAACAGCCTTTGTATTCAGAAGATTTTCAGAGTTACAACGCAGTCTCAGAAATGTATCACCAACCTCGAATACTTAACTTGGGGAGGTATTTGTACAAAAATGTTTACAAAATATCTCAATGAGATAATATCTAGTAATAACTTCTTCTACCTACTTTACAGGAGAAGTAAATGATCTTAAAAACAGGGAGAAATAAATGAAGAAGTAAATGCTGTTGTGCTGGCCACTCAGTTGGTGCGATGTGCTGGCTGTAAGCTCGATGAGTCAGTTGGTGGCTATTTCTGCTGATATTCCATGCTACTGCATCGGCTTCCTCAGGAGCATTTAATTTTGATTTGATACATTGTTGCCTGCATAATTATCATCCATTCTTATTCTCCTCTTTATGGCATATGGTACCAAGGCTTTTGATTTACCAAGGATATAAAAGATACCAGAAATATGTTTATAGAATTTGCAACATGCTTTGCCACCAATGCTCTTCTGGTAACTGATGTCTTCACAGCTTTATCAAAGTCTCATCAGCGTTGGTGTACCTGTAGAAGTTAGGCTGGACTATAAAAATATGTTTCACTTCATGCTCAATATAGAATAGATTTTCCAAGTTGTTGTAGAGGGTTTGGCCAGAGGGAAGGACCTTCTCTCCTGAAGTACTTGATGAAGCGTTTACTTGATTAGCAGCATGCTTATTTAACTTCTGTGTGTACTCAACTTGTCTCAGCAGGCGTTCATTACTTCCCACCAGACTTGGCAAGCCCCTTTCATGCAAAACTGTAAATTTTTCTACAAAAGAATTTAACTCCACCTGCATGTCCTGGCTCTTCCTCTCCAAATTTTGCATCAGAGTTCTCATGGTCAGAACTATTTTGATTGTTAGAATGGTGCCTGTCCTGTCTCTGATGTTCAAGGTTGCTAGTTCTTCGCTGGTTTTAGTATTCAAAAAATGTATTAATCTATTGGCCTGTTCGGGCATATGTCCCAATAAATTTCTGGCCTTTTGAATTTCCACCTAGGCTACTGCTATCAATTCAATCTGCTCATATATAACCTGAATAGATCTCCATGTATCACAAATGGATTGATTGATGTTAGCCCACAAAATGCCTTTGATTTCTCCCATAGGCTTATCTAAAGAGAGGTCCCTCTCCAATGCTTTTACCTTGTTCTCTAATGCTTTCACCTCTCTTGTCTTTTCTGCCACAGTCATTTTGGATTTGTCATAACTCACTTCTAATTTTGCCAATTTCTCTTTGGCCTCTTTCAATTCTGACACTTGGAGTTTTAAATCCTCCATGGCTTTTGTTAATTTCTCTGTGGTCATAGTAGTGCTGCTGCCTGCTGCTGTTGTTGTTGTTGAAGTATCTGCTGCTGATACTGGGACAGTGGGAGGCACTGCTGTTGTAACTGTGGGAGGAGCAGTTGTGACTGTTGGAGCTATTTGAGATGGTTGTGAGGTCGACTCTCGCTACTTATCTTGTAGTTCTTTCTCCAAGGCCTGCTCTGTCTCGCTTAATCTTTGATTCATTCTCATCAGAAAGTCCATCATGTCCTCCTCTGCTTTTTTCTGCACAACCTCTGTAGTTGTGGATGCATGGTAGTAGGCAGCTTCAACTGTTTCTTGAGGGCAACAATGTCCTCTTCCTTCTTCTTAATCAATGCTTTTATTCCTTTGGCATCCTTGGGATCATGTCCCAGCTCAATGATAATATCCTCCAAGGACTTTATCCTGGTGTCCTTGGCTAAGGAAGATGCCTTCTCCAAATCTAGTTGGGCAGATGTGTTGTTCAATGAGTTTTGCAATTTATAAGCCAACATTGCCTTATCTGCCAATGTAGAGTAGACCGTCTCTCCAGTTTGCTTGTGCAGCTCAATTTGGTCCATAGGATGAATGTCTTTGGCAAGGACCTCTAGATTTGTTCTAATGTAGTCAGCTGCTGACTATGGCTACTGCACTTTAGGCTTAAATTGGCTCAAGATCATTTTACTTTCCTTAATGTCATATGCAGACATTAACCTTTACTGGTTGGCGGGGGTCATTTTGAGAAATTGATTATAAAGTTGCAGCCTCAATGGGTCATTCTGGGCCTTGATGTCCGTGAATGTTCTTTTGATATCAGAACCTTGCTTGCTTTGCGGCCTTGTGGATGAAACTTCCACACTATGTTGCCTTTCCAATTCCTGTCTATGAGAGCTGGTGGATGTTTCTGTTACCGAGGAGATCTGTGGGCTGGTTTCCCTCTTGCCTCTTAGGCTTTCTATGGTTTCCTCAATAATTTCCTCTTCAGCTAGAAGATCTATTCTTTGCCTTTTTGCCCCTGGTTGCTCTACTGGTCCACTTACAGGTGTGGGCTCTTCTCTGTCCCTTTTCTTGCTCTTTTCCTCATTTAGAGGAGTCTGCAATGCTGGTACCTCTGGTGCTTTGGTCTGGAGAGGAGGAATTTTCCCTTGGTGCTGTTCCTTTGATATTGCTGGTTGATCTGTCATTATGTGCTGCTCTGTATCCAACACTTCTTTGCCTTTAGATGTCCCTGCAGCTGGTGTAGTGTTCTCTTATGTAGGCTGTTGAGAAGCTCCAGCAACGGATGTGCCCACTCCGGTTTGTTGAGGCAGTTTGAAAGGCACCTGTCCAAAAGAGACCAGGTCAAGGGTCTTTTCAAGATTTTTCATAGCTTGTTCCGTCTTTTCTTCCTCAGTGAGTTCTTCAATTAATGTGCCTTCTACCCACTCATCTTGATTGGCAAATTGCTCTATTTCAGGGATCCCACTGTGTTTATAGGCTAATAGCCTGTTTTTTACTTTTCTTTCAGTGATAAAGCCATTTGGGTCATAGGGTACCCACCAAAAACTCCTCTTTAATTTGAGTTGTTCTCCCAATATCTTGTCAGCATCTTGCCATGATTCCTTTTTGTTAATGATAAAAGGGCCTAGCTGATTTCTTATTTTCAGCTGAGCTTTTTTCTTTGCACTATAAAAGTGAGTCAAATCTGAATTGATAAATTGCCTGAAATACTCTAGAGCAAACAGTCTCATAGGCACATATTTTGGTAGCTTATAAGGGCACAGCTCACAGCCATATATTCTGTATTCAATGTGATTCTGGTAGAAGTACCAGTCACCTATTTTGTAGTTCTTAGAGAGCTGTAAAATTTTCTGCATATCAGCAGAGAGTCTAGGAGGAGTTCTCATGAGTAAAGAGGAGACTGGATATATAAACAAATCAATGAATTCACAGTAAGTGTAAGGAGAGTTATGGACTTCATGGAAGACTGAGGTCCAAAAGATCACAGAGCTCCTTTCTCCTTTAGAATCCAATTTTCTGATGGGAAACTAAAAATTGTCCGTTTGATAGTATAAGAATAGATGATATATATAAGATGTGTACTTAAAGACTCATTCTCTGTCTAAATTCAAGAGTTGGTCATGGATCTTGTTGGCAATGAAAGTAGCATAGTCATATTTGACAGTAGGAGGTTGTCCTGGAGTAAACATGGACAACAAGGCTAAGATGGTCTCATCAACATATTCACTTGTCTTAAATCCCAGGACATAGCATATCATATCAATAATGAATCTTCCAGCTTCATTGAACCAGACATGGTGAAAGGGAGGTGGCTCTTTGGGCTGGCAATCTGGTCTCATAAACGTTTGAGCAATGCGGGTTATCTCTGAGTTTGGTATTTTAGAGCCCTACTCAAGCAAAAATCCCATAGAAAGATGAGCTAGAGGCTGAGTGGGTTTGAAGTGTAGCATTTCATTTATGGACTCAGGAGTTATATGAAAGAGGACAATTCCAGTTGGAGTCATAACCGCTCTTTGAGTAGGTTCATAATTGGCGCAGCACAAGCGGATTATATTAGGGAAAACATTGACTGAGGGGAGGTAGTACCTGGGCAGGTTGGATTCCCATATCCCATATAGATCAGTTTTACTGAGGTGACTGTTCCTAATTTCACAGAATGCTTGGAGGTGGTTACTGTCACCAGTTAAGTCTTGTACTTGAAAATCCCTATCAGCTAAGGGTAACCACTCTAACTCTTTATGAGGTGCATTGAGGGGAGCAATGTTCAGGGCCACCGGAGCCTCCATTTTCGGTCTTCTGTGCTTTTGAACTCGGGGTGGGGCTTTTACAGGCAAATGGACAAAATAACAGTTCTGGGGCTTTTCTCTGGGAATTGCAGACCAAAGTCGACTTGAATTTAGCTCACTAGGTGAAATTTACAGAGAAAAACGAAATTTGTAGGGTTTTTGGCAAAAATGGGTAAAGAGCAGTGGTTCTGGTGCGCTTATTTGAAGGCAGTATGGTGAATTTCAACTAGAATTTAGCTTCTTTGGAAAATTTCGCAGAGGAAAGCTTAAAAAAACACGGTTTTGGGAGGTGAAACGGGTAAATACCTGTGTTTGTGGACGCGCACGGGAGTAATTTGCAGGTTTGGACGACGAATTGCAGAGTGGGATGCCGGATTATGCGGTTCGGGTGGTGGACTGGAGCTCTGGTAGCAGCTTCGACGTAATTTGTATGCGTCGGTCTTGTGAAAGCAACCAATAGAAATGAATAAAAACGACACTTTCAAAGGTTTTTGACAAAATTTGGTTTGGCAGGCTTTTGGTGCCTTTTTTTGGATGACGTCAGCATGACGTGGTGTTTTGTCGTGTAGCAGGGTGACGTGACGACGACGTGGTTATGACATCATAGATGAGGTGGCGATGACGTCAGCGGGGAGGCAGCGGGGGTGGTAAGCAGTTTTGGGCCCGCACCGCTTTTGGCCCAAGGTGGTATCGGAGGGGAGGGCAGCGAGCATTGCGGGAGGGCGTCACACATCACTTGGTATAGCGGGAATACCACCGTTTCCTGTGCAGTAATCATCGGACGCGGAGGATGCAGCGATATCGATTTGGGCCGTTGGATGGGGAGGGCCAGATCCAACGGTCGGCGGCGGGTGGGATATGGCGTAAGGATATGGCGCGGGGTCCAATCAATAAAAAATGTTTTTTTAAACATATCAGGGGTGTTGCGATTGGCTATCAGGGTGTTAAATTTTTAATTAACACAATGTTAATTAACCTTCAATGTTTGCGTGCGGGGAGGATTTTTCATATGGTTTGTAATGTTTGTTGGTTACTCAAATAACGTGGGGTTAATTGACTCTAAAACCTTGCGCAGGGATGGTTATTATATGGTCCCTGATGAACCTATAATTCCATTAAAACAATGATATATTGCTATAATTAGTAGGGGCGTGATATTAAAATTTTTGGGGTTTTTTCATATATTTATATAGTACGGGCAAAGGGAATGAACATAGGGATTTAAATAATAAAGTTAAAATGTAATTAATGTGATTCATGAAATGGGAAGTGCCAAGTGATGATCTTAGGCTATAGGGAAAGTAAGGATTTTACACAAGAAATGTGGCTTCTTTTATCCTAAGTAAAAACAGAGTTTCACTTAGTATTTTTCATGAAATGAAGTGAACTAGGAGTATTGAGCAGATCCCAATCTCTTTAGGGGGAGGTTAGTAAGTGATTTTGGGAAAAGGGTGAGGGGAAGTTAGCCATGATTCATGTGTTTTGTAGCCAAATCATTGCCATTGTGCTTATGATATCAAATGAGATGAATCACCTTTGAAAAACAAAATTGCTCATAAGCCTGCTTCTGCAACATCAAGATTGCCTACCCAGCCTATTATACCCAACATTTTTTCTTCCCTTTTCCTTGGGTGCATTTAAACTAGAAAACCCTTAGTTGCTTTTTTTCTTTTAACTTCCATCCTATCTAAGTCTGCCCTTATTTCTTCCAGGGGCTCAGATTTAGTTGTTGAGCTCCTTTGCTTCTCTACCTAACTACTTATCTGCCAAGCTTGAACTGTTTGGACAGAATTTATTCTCTATCTCTAAAACAAGAAATTCAAACATGAACTGGCCAAAATTAAGTTGTTTGGCCATTCATCAACTGTGGCAAGAGTCGATTGATTGCACACAATGAGATTTTTTTTGCAAAAATAGAATAGTAGTGGCATTTTGGACTAGCACACTTTCCTGGTCTTCCTCATTTGGGGTTCATTTCTTTTCTGTTGACCATTTCATTCTTTTTTCCCTTTGATTTTTCTTTTAGGGCATACCCTCTTTTCATTTTTTAATTTTTGATTTTTCAAAATATGGAACCTTTGTAGCATAGAAAGGATGAGCATATTTGGGATTTTACCAGTCAATCATGAAATATGACACCTATTGGTATAGGAGCATAACAGAAACCCACCATTTCCCCAATGCCAGCTCAACACTCATCGCAATCGCAACTATTCAAACAAACCTTTTAAGAATGGTGCTTGAAACTTTTGATTTGCGATACGTGATTATTACACAAATATTAAAATCAAGTAATTGCTCATCGCAAATCGCAGAGTCTCTTGACCTATTCTAAAAAGGACCGTTACAAAGCTTGCGATGCGACATATGGCTTTAGCATTAAAGTTTCACGTTGGAAGTTATGGTAAAACATTAAGGAGCACTTGTGAGTGCCTAAATCCACTTCAGGTTGAAGGAAGGCAGGTCTAGGGTAACATCAAACCATGCTTAACTTCGTAGCTAGCCCTACCAAGTCAAGAGAGGGCTCTCTCTTTGTCAATCTTAATTAGAATATGGGAAATAGGGCTTGAGATGACTGAAAATAAATGTTGATTTTAGGCTAGGTATATTACATCAGAGGATTTTGTTTGATTTTTATGTTTGGTTGTTGGATCAAATGAGGAAGGCGGCTTTGGGTCTGGGAAATCAACTCAGATTTGTAGGAGATTCTGTGGGGCGAGGTAGGTAGGTGTTTTGGCACTTTGAATTGGGTGTGATGGTGAGTCTAATACCAGTGAGGAGTTGGAGAGGGCATGCAAGGTTTACGAGTCCTCTTCAAGCAGTAGAAAACATTAAAAACTAAATGTATCCTCAAGGTAGAGCACTGAATATCAATGGATTCCACCTATTTATCTTCATTGATTTAGTTATGAAAAAATAAGTAGATGCTGGAAAATATACACATAAGAGAAACTCAATAACAAAGGAAGAAACAATGTCAAGACACATTACCACAAGAATCCCACAAAATGCTGCAAAACCCTGGTTCATTTCCTTGCAAAACCGCAAAAGTGATTTACAATGAATCTCAAAGCATCCACAAGAGTCCAACCTTTACAAATGACTAAGAAAGTACATAATATAGGCATCAAACCACCTATGCTAGCCATCAGGGGTCAAATCCATGAGTCAAGGAGCTGTTTCAACAACATCTAAACTAGGAACTAGAAAATAGGCAATGGAACAAATTGCCTCTAAAATTATGGAAACTGATTCATTCAACCTCAAACTACCTATAACTGATGTATTTACCCCCTCAAGTCATTTTTCATAAAATTTACATCATCTTACATGATTTACCATTACAAATTTACCAAGGAGAAGAGAAAAAGTCACTGATAGTCAAACTGGGCGAAATTCTGGAAAATCAGGCAAAATTGGCAAATTTCCTCCTATGTGCATTGCTTTTTCTAGGCCACTTTTGGAAGGCTTCCCGAAGTCCAAATCAGGTGTAGAATAGCTCATTGGAAAGCTTGGTGAGTCTACTTTCTGGAACAGCTTGAATTTTTGAATTGGGAGTTCATTTTCCCCTCCAAAAATGGAATCTCCCAAGACTGCTTCCTGTGTGGCAAAAAAGTGGTAGAGAGAGCACATTTTGGGTGTTTTTTTTCCCTTTTGGAGACGTAGAACTTGTCCAAAATTCCTCGCCATTTTTGAGCTTTCATATTTTTCCATTATGATTCCAAAAATGTAAACCATTTTGTAAGAAGATGTCCCCAAAAAAAGCGCAGCGCCACTGCTATTGGAAAACCCTGTTTTTTACATTAAAAATTTCAAAAATGACAAAAATTGCTCCAAATTTCTTGAAATTTGGCATGAGTGATCCTTTTTAGGTGCCTTTCTAGGCCAATGATGCTTCAGCCAAGATCTTGAGCTTATCTTGCTCATTTTTGCTTCTCAAAGCTCTTTTTAGCTTAGCCTTTAACCTCTTCACCCTTGTTTTGCAAATTTTGTTTTAGGTTAGATAGTGATAGGCCATATGGTGCAACATTTTCTTCTCTTTGTTGGCTTTCTCAAGCAATTTTTCCAAGTGAATGTTTGCCCTCTCTAGCCATGATTCCCTGTCAGTGTCAATTTCTTGCTCAAGGGATGTCATTTTGATTTTTCTTCTCTTTGCCACTTGCCTATTTTCTCTAATTGTTTGCAGCTCCATAATGGCTCGCTTGTCTTCCAGTTGCTTGTTCTCTTGCTCAAGAATATTGATAATCCATTTGGCCCTCTCAATATCAATAGATAAGGCTTGTATTTCAGCCTCCTTCTCTTTGATAATCATGTCTTTGAGTTTGGAGCTTTGAGAACCCAAATCAGTGTAATCCTCCTCAACCAAGACAAAATCCCTATCTTGCCCTTCAGTAGGGCCCTCCTCATGCATATGCTGTTTTCCTTTATCTCTGCCCTGTACCCTTTCAGTTGGAGAAGAAGGCAAAGTCCCTTTCACCCTCGGTGAAGATAGAATTTGCCAGTGGTTCGGTGAAGAAAACGATACCCCTCCCACCTCTAGTGGAGATAGTACTCGCCTAGCAGCAACAAAAAGCCTGCTGGTGCCTCTCTCATAAGTGACAAACACTGGCACACCTGTAGTTTCAGTCTCATGAACATCTGGCTGTCTTGAAGGCCCTCCTTCCTCTTGAGGATCTAATGGAATCACCTGAGGGCCTTTGAAAATCTCATGTGCAATGAAGGTATCCCATGGTATGTTCAGCAAGTTTAGCAGATGTAAGACAACAATTTTAATCAGTGAGAAGTGGTAAATGCTATTGAACTACAGAGGAAAAGGTTTCCTTTGCACATAGAGAGCCATCTTCTCAATATTCCTGCATATAAAGTATGGGAGGTTCATCATCCTCACTCTTGTGAAATGCATCAACAATCTGACATGATATGTATATAGGCGGGAAAACCTCCCTTCACAGGTGAAATACTTGATGATGAGTTTCTTGAGAGGAGCATAGATGTTCTGCAAGTATTTGAAAGGAAAACCCTGCTGATCTGCCTGTGATATCCAACCTTAATGTAAGGCTCATAATGTTCTCTGCCCACATGCTGCCCCTTATTCCATTATTCACCTACATTAGGGATGCCTGTTGCTGCTGCAATGGTTTCAGGTGTCAAGGTGAAAGAGACACCAACAAGGTTCACCTGGGAATTGTGAAGATGAAGAACAAACAAACTAGCAAGCTCATGATGATATTTCACCCTCTCTACCATTTCTCAAAACTGATAACAAGACTAGTGTTTAAAGCAAGTTACAACAAGAGGGCAAGCAAGTAATTCTGTGAGAGTGGTGGGCTCTTCCTGGATGATCTTTCCTCCTTTATGTGGCTTTCTTGGTATATGAGATTCTCGAAAAGAATAATTGAGAGTTTCCTCTTCTCTCTCATAGTCTTAACCTGTCTCCATGCTTATGAATTTAGGAGTGAAAGCAGATGAGTATGAAGAGATTTTAAAATATGAGGGTGAATAATGTGTATAGGAAGTGAATGATGGTTTCTTTTGGGGAATGAGGGAAATCACTAGTAATATGAAGGTAGATGAGGGTTTTGATAATGAAATGGATGTAGTGAAGGAATAGGAAGTGGGAATTAGGGTTTGGGAATAGGGTATAGGGTTAGGGTTTGGTAAATGAGAGTGGGGTTTGGGGAATGAGTGTTGATGATTTTGGGAAAGGGAAAGGGATTTAGGGAAAATAGTTTAAGGGAATAGGGTGTAAGAAAATAATATAAGGGAACAAAAACAACAGAAAACAATACCCTTTGCAAATCTATGAGACAATTTGGAGGATAGCTAGGGTTTAGTTTTTGAGACATGAAAATCACCACAACTGATCAAAAACCCCTTGCTAAATAAGATGAGAAGATTTACTTACTTGATGAGAGGTTCATTAAGGAATTTGAAGGAAAGTAAGGTGACTGGAGTCGTTTTGATGCTCAATGGACAGGTGCACAATGTTTCCTCTTAGGTGCGTAGCGCACTTTGTATGCGCGGCGCCAGACCAATTTACAGTGTAAAACCTGCGCCAGGTGCACAGTGCTGGCAAAATTTTGGGATTTTTCCTCTGTTTTTGCCTCTTTCATAAAAAACATGATTTTTATGCCTTTAGCTCATTCACTTGCAACAATGAAGACTCAAACACATGAATTGGCTTTTATATCCCCTTGCTTTTAATTTTTCATTAACCAAACCCACTTTTAAAATGTTTTGCTAGCATTTTCACAAATGCCCTGTTTCACTTTATTTCTGACTTTTGCCTTTTTCTAGGTGGACTTTTACATTGAGTTCTTGCATGGCAGGAGATGGCTTTGTTACCAGGTCACTAGGAGCAACTATTGAATACATATTACATATAGAAATATTAAAATTACATGAAATTTTTACAATAATGGAAAGAACCCTGTTTTCACCTCAAAACAGACTTTTGAGGTAAAAAGAGTTATTGAGCATAACAAAAGTAAAATTTATAATTTTATGAGTTTATTTATCCTCCTCATGTGCCTGCTGACCTTTTATTCAATTAAGATGACCATGATGACAAACCCTAAGACCTAGTGGACTAAACCCTAGAACTAATTTTTATAAATGGAATGAAACAGGATGAAGTAAATGACCAAAAAAATATGGGAAAATAGGTTAGCAGGTGAATGTCATGAGGGAAATTGACATGAAGCCACTACCATCAGTTGATCAATGACCTAATGGAATGCAGCTGATCGGATGAGACACCTAATACGTGTGAAAAAGAGTAATTTGATCACCGATGGAAGTGTGAAGATACTGACACTAACATTGGTTCCAATGGGGATGGTAGCTCCTTGGAGGTGCCAAGAACTGCAGATTTTTGGGAAAGTAGACAAGTGCCTTCATCCATTGGGCAATATGGACTCAATAACTTTATAACGTTGCAACAAATACCATGACTCAAGACTCAAAACTAAATCAACTCAACTAAGACTCAAACAACTGACACTAAATAATCAAAGACTGAAGCTAAACATTCAGCTTTATAGCCTTCACTTCGGGCCCCAAGTTAAATGAATGGTGACAGTGCAAACTTTGCAATGAAAGAAATAAAATGGTATATACAATGACAAAATGTGATAGCAGAAAACTTCTCAGAGATAGTACCGTTTTAGAAGCTGACCATTTACCGGCCCTCCTGGACAATCTTCCCCATTCATTTCTTTGAGTAGAAAAGCATTTTGACCTCTATATGCAGCAATTCTGTATGGTCCCTTCCACAAGTTCTCGAACTTGTCGTGCTTGCCTTTATCCTCGTTTCTAGCATCCCAACTTAGCACTATGGCTTCAATCTGAAATTTGTCCACCTTTGCTTTTCGATCATAAATATTTTTAATTCTCTCTTGCAGCTTGAAGGTATTCTGAAAAAAATCCTCTCTCGTCTGTTGTAAATGGATCATTTGGCTTATTCTCCACTGAAAATGGTCTTCCTCGCTGCTAGCTTCTTGCATAAATTTAACAACTGGCACTGCGAGAGATGTCGGGAACACCATGTCAATACCATATACAATCTCGAATGGAGACATGCTGATTGACTTCTTTTGGCTTACTCTATCCGCCCATAGTGCATTAACCAATTTTTTATGCTAGTTGTTCTTATTGGTTTCTGTCGAGCGATAAAAAGGTGTCTTTTTAACTCCTAATTATCTTCACATTAATTGTCAACCCAGGGACAACTTTTTATTTCAAGAGTGTACTCAGTTTGAGGTGGCTATTTACTCAAGAGTAACGTTTTGCAGTATAGTGCTCAAGAAAATACAAGAGTAAATGGATGCTTGAAAAGAAATCTAACTACAACAACATAAACTCAAATGCTCTGAAATCCAACTATTCACTCAGCAAAAATCAATAGAGGATACAACAACAATAACTCGTTCCTCTAGAGATTG
Source organism: Pinus taeda (assembly GCA_000404065.3). Lineage (NCBI taxonomy): Eukaryota > Viridiplantae > Streptophyta > Pinopsida > Pinales > Pinaceae > Pinus > Pinus taeda. Next base: position 26,387 of record APFE030795331.1, read on the forward strand.
ATACAATTGACATCAAACTAGAACAAGACAGTCAATCTAAGAACGAGGAAGCAGTAACCAATGTTCTCTACAGTTGATAGCCCTGCTTTAAAACAATTAAAGGGAAATAGAAATTAAACTAAAGCTACTATTAAAAGTAAATTATGAAAACTCTTTAAAAGAAAACTCTTGCAATTAACCAACAGAAATGAACAACAAAGTAAATGGATAGCAAACTGTAATTAAAGGAATTAAACAACCAATCCTATTTAATAAATCTGAACAACAAACTCTAATTAATGGAATCGAATAACCAACAATCCATAATGAATATCAAAGCCTGAAATGAACAACGAAGCTTTACATTTGAAATGAACAGCATAACAATATACACTGAGAAGGATAATAATCTCTGTTATGATGGAAAAGAACAACCACGCGATTCAATCTCAGCTTGTGCAATAAAACAATTTCATAAAATATTATAATAGCTCACTGCAAAAACATGAAACTGTAAGGCAATACGATTCAAAGAAATAGGAATTAAATCAAACCATCACACGACAGCAATTGTAAAGGTATGATACACAACAACAACGTACTCCACCAGAGGTTGGGCCCTTAGCCGCCAGCGGATGCTGCTGGGCTACTTCAGATCAGGTGAATGAGGAGCAACTCCCAAATCATATATTAATCATCAAATTGGGAAATCATTACAACAGCTGAAGCTTTGAGAATTACAACATGCAACAATCTCTTTTTCGTCCTATCCTATCATGAATCCTTAATTTTAAAGTTCTAATTCAAATCATAATTCTGCATTTTCTCAGCCATCCCCAATTCTGAATCTCTAATCCTGAATCCTCAATTCTCCATCTATCCATCCCCATCTCTGATCTTTGTTTTCATTTAAATAGAGAGAGATCAGAGAGAAGTTACAATAGAGATAATTACAACATGATTTCTATTACAAAATTGGATTGTTTCCAACCAATTGACCAACAAGAAAATATATTTCAATCCATCTTTCAACAAGAGCAAGGCGAATTTGGATTTGCAGCTGAGATTTGGAGGACGGTCGCAACAACAAATCTGAGAAACTCGTGCTCAAAGAACCCTGCGTTTCTCTCAATACAAGCCGAATTTGGGCAAACAATTCTAGTTAAAAATTAAATGGGTCCGTTCTGGACACAACCCATGTTCCGGATTTTCCAGATTCTTCTTCATTTGCCCAGAACCTCAACCGCAAAACTGTCACTTCTTATTCCAGCGAATTTCTGAGTTGACAATTTTAATGATCAAATCTTCAATCTGGAAATTATCCTGGAGGTTAAAAATGGTGAATAATATTCCAACCAATTTATTAAAAATATAATTGATAAAATCATGCATAATCATCAATTTATTAGAAATAAAGGAGAATAAATAATATTCATCCATAAGAGCATAAATCATTATAAAATGGATTTATATAATAAGTTATAATAAATGACATGATAAAGAAGAGTAAAAATGGATGAAATAAGTGTTAAAAAGTGGTCGTATTCATGGCCCCACATGAATACAACTATTTTTTAATGAATATTCAATTTTAGCAATCTTGATGAAGGCATAACAATGAAGTTGCAGAAAAATATGATATAAGTGACAGCAACCTTCATTAACCATTTTCCCAAAAATACAAACTAGCTTTTGTTGAAATGTTGCAAGTAAATTTGTAATATATGAATGCTTCTATGATCCAAAAATCATATCGTTTTGATGCATGGATCATGAGATATAAACAAAATGGCTGTAGGTGAGAGTGCATGATTTCCGAAATTTTATGAACTGGTTTATCTTGAAATTATCTGGGTATGTGTATTTTAATAATATGTCCGTGTTTTCCAGAAATCACAAGAATTGAGTTCATAGTTTCAAAAATGTTATAGAAATCAATTTCTGCACTGAAATTGTATGCCTTAAATGAGAAAGAAAGTAGAAAACATCCATCATGCGTAGCAATTCTTCCCCCTCTCTGAAGAATTAACATGCCCTCGTGCAATGCTAGAAAACAAATAGAGGTGGTTGCTACTAGCTGTTGAATTCTATGCTTGGTGTAAAACAACATGGAATAAAGGAGGTGTTGAGAATGAATAAGAATATTAATGGATGATAAAGAATATGAATGACATGGTCATAAGAAAGAAATGAATGAAAACATCACTCCACCAAACTGAAAGATGATATGCCACTTGAAAAATGGGAAGTGGTAAAGATGTGGAATGAAGGATGATAAATAATGCTCAAAATGGATTTTCATGAAATTCTCCTAAATTCGTAATAAATCATAAAATTATGCTATTTTACCTTAAGTTTTACCTCTAGAATGACATATATGGAATGGAATTTGTTGAAGCTGATGTAGACAGAGTTGGTGTTGAAAGTGATGCAAAAGGTGGAATCCAAGCAAGCGCATCATGTCTAAACAATGGTTCACGTTCGCGAGTTGCTCGAGCTTCTTCTGTTAGTTGCAATCATGTGGTCATACTGCGAATAGAATTTCCCCCCGCATACTTGTTGTTCTCCTGTAAACAAATCACTATTTTGCATACAATGTTCTTGAATCCATAGTGTTATTTTTGAATAGCAACATATTAAGCTACATGCAAAAATTTCAATCAGAAAAACTTTTGTATACATGCAATAGTAATATTTTGTCAAATCAACAAGTTATGACAGAGTGCAGTAATCATATAAAATGCTATCCCATAATGCATACATTCCTCCCTCCAAATGGAAAAGGGATTCCATGACCATAAAACATATGAAAGGTGTTGTGTTGATGGCAAGGCAAGAGAATGAACAATACAACAGTAAATGAAGCAGAGTACACATATCAATGATAGGACAACAAGAGTTATGGTTATAATGAGAGCAGAGTGTGTAAAGATAGTTATGAATAAAAGATAGAATGCTTTGGATTGATGATAAGTTATGCAAAAAAAGAAAAAGGATAGCAATATTCCAAAAAGATACTTTGTTGACGGTATTCTAGTTGAAAATGATGCGATAGATCATAAAACAATTTCTCATGCATAAAAGTTCAAAACAGGGAAAATTAAGGAAATAACTTCTCTGATAAAAAGAAAAAAAAAGAAAATGGTATTATAGTAATAATTGATGATAAAATATAACTTCAATACCGTAAGCAGAGCTTCTGTTGCTAGCAGACGTCCATAGCCTCAGCAGAGTTACTTTTTAACCCATATGAGCCAGGATCCTCAATTTATAAATGGAGAGTTCCAGTGCTGTTCTAGAGAAGAGATCAGTGTACTAGCGTGGTCACCAGATAACCACACCGCCATTCACCGGGATGTAGCCAAAGTGATCAGGCCGGATCGTGATGAGACCTGTTCCAAGGATAATTTGGCTATCCAATGGATCATAACCCTGGTGTGGTGGCCATAATGGGAATGTCACTTTGTTACAGCCTTATGAACATGGTAGGCTGGCTCGTAATGAAACCCCCTATCCTCCATTTGCGAACAAAATTTTGTTGTTATTACACATTCTTATGATAAAAAGAGGGAGGCTTAGTACTCCTGAAGAGTAGGGATGGTGGAAGAAGTTGAACATGTCAATAGAAAAAAATATACCCATAATCTCATGTATTACAGACAGAGAGGATTATAACCAGGAAGGGCGGAACCAACATGGTATTAAGATGATCAATCAGTATCATGTACAACAAAAAACAATGTAGTAAAGTAGTATATAAATAATTGTGTCCATTTTGAAAATAAGCTATCATCAAGGAGCTGTCCTGTTAAAGATCATAACGTAAATGATATTAACTCGCTTCAATAGAATCCATAATTTTTGTCCTCAGAAAAGTAGTGTACTTCATGCCATGAAAGGGAATCAGTAAACTGTGGTTGAGACGAATTAGGAATAATCCCACAATAGGAAGAAAGGGTTGCTCTCGAAAATACTCCCAAAGTGTTGTTTCTTTGAAGGAACAACAAAAACATTAAAAAAAGTGTTGTTTTTTGTAGGGAACAACAAAGAAAATGCATACCAAAAAGCAAAAATACACACAAAAAGGTGTGGTTCCTTGTAGGGAACAACGAAAAAATGCATGTGAAAAAGTGTTGTTCCTTAAGAGTAACAAAAAAAATGCGAAAATGTTGTTCTTTTGAAAATGAACAACAAAAATGAGAAAGTGTTGTTCCTTCGGAAAGGAACAACACAACGTGAAAGTGCAGAAGTGCTGTTCCATTTGAAAAGGAACAACAAAACATGAAAGCACAGAAGTGATATTCCATTTGAAAACGAACAACAAAACGTGAAAGTGCAAAAGTTCTGTTCCATTTGAAAAGGAACAGCAAAACGTGAAAAAGAAACAGTAAAATGAACCATGGAAAAAGAGCAACTGACACAAAAGGTGATGTTCTTTTGAAAAAGGAACAATTGACACAAAAGGTGTTGTTCTTTTGAAAAAGGAACAACTGACACAAAAGGTGTTGTTCTTTTGAAAAAGGAACATCAAAACGAAAATGCTGCCACTTTGGAAAAGGAACAACATAAACGACAAAAATGCACACAAATGCTGTCCCTTCACAAAAGAAACAACAACATGCACAAGCATAAAATGAAGGCACGCAAAGAATGAATTAGTTGTTCACTGTATTGATGCTGAGGATGGGTTACAGTTTGAATGAAGCAACACCTGAAACACAAAATATAAGAGAGATCAGAAAAGAAACAACATTTTATTTAAAAACAATATGTAAATAAATAAATTAAGTTACAACAGCTATGATATTACGTAAAAAAATGATCTCTTTGAAAAATGTTTTGGCAACAGTGACAAGACATGAATCTTCAAATGGAAATCAATTATTCATTTCTTCTGTTATGAATCCATTGGGTAATGATTTACATGAAATTCCCTTGTTTCATTAAAATTTCTTTCAAGAATCACTTGTCCATAAATTGGCCTTCTTTTTCTCCCAGGATCTGCAAAAAACGAGTATCTACCTGCAATAAAACATTAAATCATGGAGAAAGAGAGGTGTCCAGACTCTCTTAATCCAAGAATTATGCAAAAAACTAACAAGTAGTTACTCTGTAGAACAAGTCCATTGAGAAAATAACAAAGTAAAATTTATTTGTCACCTGCGGGAGAGCAGTGGTCGACCATACTAACCAACAGTGTTTTAATCACAACTTCTTTGTTTTTCATCCAAATTGAGTGATTCCAAAGCCAAATGAGGGATAATTCAAAGTTTTATTTCCAATATAAATATGTTTTAAAAATTCAATGATATGATATGTCAATTTTAGTGAGAACAACCTGCGTAATAGAGTCATCTTCGATTACCCAGCTTAAACCAACAGTTGATATTTCAAGCATAAATTTTTCATTTGATGTCATATTCGAATGATTCAAATTGGAAATGAAATCAGATTAATTTATTTATCTCCAATAGAAACAGGTTTTTAAGACAAAAAGAATTGATAGGTAAAATACTGTAAGGAACAGCAAGAAAGATAGAGTTTTAAGAGTGCTGATTTACGATAGACAGTCAATATTTTGATCTTAACTTCGCCATACGATATCAAAAATGAGTGATTAAAATTGCCTTGTAAACTAGATGCATAGGGGAATCTACCATAGTAATATGTTTTAAAAATTCATTCATTTAGGCCTCCAAAAACTGACTGTCCCAACTCTGTTCCTGAGCTGCCCGCTAAACACCCTGTCAATGTTTTGGTTCTAAATTTTTCGTTTCAAATCCAAATTGAGTGATTCAAATTGGGTTGGAAAGTAGACATCAAGGTATACTTAGGATAGAGACAGGTTTTAAAAATATTCCCTTTTGGTCCCTCAAAACATGATTGTCCCGACTATTTTTCCAGACATTTCATCAAGCCCGCAAGCCAAAAAAATGTGATATTCAAGCATTTTTTCAAATTGGTGATAAAAGTGAACATGAGTGTTTGTAGAACTATTATTGATGAAAACTAAAAGAAAATTCATTTTTTTCCATAGCTTCTACAATTTTTGAATTTGAAACATTCTGAATCTCATTGTAAGTTTTCTCTCATGGCGCATGTGAGATAGAATGGGTGGGAAGGGTGAGTAAATTTGGCAATTCAACACTGTAAGCATGTTGTACTGGTTTATTGTGGTGAGGGTGTGAAATGAGTTGAGCAGGAAATTGAGTACGGAATGGAGCATTGTGATGATGTGGTTGATTGGGTTGTGTGAATGGTTTTGATGGGCAAGCAAGATGTTGTGGAAGAGCTGGTGAAGAATATGGAGAATATGTTTGTGCTACAAGATGAGGGAGAGTAGTCATGCAATCATAAGGTGAAGCATGCCAAACTTGTAGACAAGATTGATGGTTATATTGACATGGCTGCCCTAACACATTAGTATTCCATAATGGATTATGCAAGTAAGAGAATGGAGAAGAAGTGTTTTGAACCATACCTGTAGGCCATGATTTCCATGGTTTTGACCTTCTTGCAGCTTCTTCATCTCTTTGATATGCTACTTCCATCCTAGATAAGGAGGAACAACTATCTATGGGATGCTCCTTTTGTTCATGAGGACAAAACACTTCATCAAATTCTTGATTTTTATAAACCTGCAAAACATCCAATTTTGCATTTAGAGAGCTAATAAAATCAACTTTAAAATTTTCAAGTAAAACATTGATTTCAACTCTTATGTCTCTTGTTCTTGTAGCAGATTTAGAAAAGAAAGAATAAACATCTCTAGAATTCTTACCAGCCTTGGAGATTCCTCTTGAATACCTTATCCACAATTCACAAACATCATCATATGACAACTGAAAAACATCACCTTTTCCTATCAAATTTAAGAGTTCTAAAAATTCATCTTTGATTCCTTTAAGGAGTGTTTTTAAGATCTCTTTTTCCAAATGCTTATCTTTTGATTTTTAAAGGTTATGTTGAAATCGATCTACATAGTCCTCCAGGCTTTCATCTTCCCCTTGTATCATATCGAAAATATCTTCATCGGCCTTGCAATAGCCCTAGTACTTCTTCCAAAATATGTTCTTGATGTCCTCCCATGTTTGGATGCAGTTCCCACCTAGGCTCATGAACCATTGGAGAGCTGCTCCTTTTAGAGTAAGAGGAAACACTTTCAACCTTTGATCATTAGTACAATAATCACATCCTCTACAAAGTATTTCAAACTCAAATAAAAATGTATCTCGATCTTCATTTGTCAAGCCATGAAAATTTGGTAGAGAAGATGGGGAAATTATGTGCATTTGTGTCACTCCTCCTAGATCTTTGATAGGAAATTCAAAAGTAGAAATGTGAGCCATTTCTTACCATAATATAAAATGTTCTTCATGAGTTTCTTCGAGGCTCCTTCTTCAAATTTTCCTATCAATTGGTTAGTGAAATGGGTGGTGCTTACATCACCACTTGAGACAAATCATGAGATTTGTTTTTCAAAATTTTTATAATTTCTTTTTCTTAGTCATTCACACAAAAATTCAAACATTTATTTCTACCTTAAGTTCTTTAACAGATCTGTTGGAAAGCGGGTGGGGGAGCAGGGCTTTTACATGCTCCCGTACGCAGGTTCTTACCTTCCTTTTTTAATACCCAATTCTTTCCTAACAGACAATCATCAGATGCACACTACTCTTTAAAAATGGCTACACTCTCCCCGACAACGGCGCCAAAATGTCAAGTGATAAAAATGTGTCTTTTTAACTCCTAATTATCTTCACATTAATTGTCAACCCAAGGATGACTTTTTATTTCAAGAGTGTACTTAGTCTGAGGCGGCTATATACTCAAGAGTAATGTTTTGCAATATAGTGCTCAAGAAAATACAAGAGTAAACGGATGCTTGAAAAGAAATCTAACTACAACAACATAAACTCAAATGCTTTGAAATCTAACTATTCACTCAGCAAACATCGATCGAAAATACAGCAGCAATAACTCATTCCTCTAGAGATTGATAAAATTGAAATCAAACTAGAACAAGACAATCACTCTGAGAACGAGGAAGTAGTAACCAAAGCTGCTATTAAAAGTAAATTATGAAAACTCTTTAAAAGAAAACTCTTGCAATTAACCAACAGAAATGAACAACAAAGTAAATGGACAACAAACTATAATTAAAACAATTAAACAACTAATCCTATTTAATAAATCTGAACAACAAACTCTAATTAATGGAATCGAATAACCAACAATCCATAATGAATATCAAAGCCTGAAATGAATAATGAAGCTTTACATTTGAAATGAACAACATAACAATATACATTGAGAAGGATAAGAATCTCTGTTATGATGGAAAAGAACAACCACTCGATTCAATCTCAACTTGTGCAATAAAACAATTTCATAAAATATTATAACAGCTCGCTGGAAAAACATGAAACTGTAAGGCAATACGATTCAAAGAAATAGGAATTAAATCAAACCATCACACGGCAACAATTATAAAGGTACGATACACAACAACAGCGTACTCCACCAGAGGTTGGGCCCTTAGCCGCCAGCGGATGCTGCTGGGCTACTTCACATCAGGTGAATGAAGAGCAACTCCCAAATCATATATTAATCATCAAATTGTGAAATCATTACAACAACTGAAGCTTTGAGAATTACAACATGCAACAATCTCTTTTTCCTCCTATCCTATCATGAATCCTTAATTCTGAAGTTCTAATTCAAATCATAATTCTGCATTCTCTCAGCCATCCCCAATTCTGAATCTCTAATCCTGAATCCTCAATTCTCCATCTATCCATCCCCATCTCTGATCTTTGTTTTCATTTAAATAGAGAGAGATCAGAGACAAAAACCCATGTTCCAGATTTTCCAGATTCTTCTTCATTTGCCCAGAATCTTAATCGTAAAATTGTCACTTCTTATTCCAACGAATTTCTGAGTTGGCATTTTTAAGGATCAAATCTTCAATCTGGAAATTATCTTAGAGGTTAAAAATGGTGAATAATGTTCCAACCAATTTATTAAAACTATCATTGATAAAATCATGTATAATCATCAATTTATTAGAAATAAAGGAGAATAAATAATATTCATCCATAAGAGCATAAATCATTATAAAATGGATTTATATAATAAATTATAATAAATGACATGATAAAGAAGAGTAAAAATGGATGAAATAAGTGTTAAAAAGTGGTCGTATTCGCAGCTCCATATGAATACGACCACTTTTTAATGAATATTCAATTTTAGGAATCTTGATGAAGGAATAACAATGAAGTTGCAGCAAAATATGATATAAGTGACATCAACCTTCATTAACCATTTTCCCAAAAACTATAAACCAACTTTCGTTGAAATGTTGCAAGTAAATTTGTAATATATGAATGCCTCTATGATCCAAAAATCATATCGTTTTGATGCATGGATCATGAGATATAAACAAAATGGCTGTAGGTGAGAGTGCATGATTTCCGAAATTTTATGAACTGGTTTATCTTGAAATTATCTGGGTATGTGTATTTTAATAATCTGTCTGTGTTTTCCAGAAATCACAAGAATTGAGTTCATAGTTTTAAAAATATTATGGAAATCAATTTCTGCACTGAAATTGTATGCCTTAAATGAGAAAGAAAGTAGAAAACATCCATCATGCGTAGCAATTCCTCCCCCTCTCTGAAGAATTAGCATGCCCTTATGTAATGCTAGAAAACAAATAAAGGTGGTTGCTACTAGCTGTTGAATTCTATGCTTGGTGTAAAACAACATTGAATAAGGGAAGTGTTGAGAATGAATAAGAATATTAATGGATGATAAAGAATATGAATGACATGGTCATAAGAAAGAAATGAATGAAAGCAACACTCCTCCAAACTGAAAGATGATATGCCGCTTGAAAAATGGAAAGTGGTAAAGATGTGGAATGAAGGATGATAAATAATGCTCAAAATGGATTTTCATGAAATTCTCCTAAATTCGTAATAAATCAGAAAATTATGCTATTTTACCTCAAGTTTTACCTCAAGAATGACATATATGGACTGGCATTTATTGAAGTTGATGTTGACAGAGTTGGTGCTAAAAGTGATGCAAAAGGTGGAATCCAAGCAAGCACATCATATCTAAACAATGGTTCACGTTCGCGAGTTGCTCGAGCCTCTTCTGTTAGTTGCAATCATGTGGTCATGCTGCGAATAGAGTTCTCCCCCCAATAGTTGTTGTTCTCCTGTAAACAAATCACTATTTTGCATACAATGTTCTTGAATCCATAGTGTTAGTTTTGAATAGCAACAGATTAAGATGCATGCAAAAATTTCAATAAGAAAAACTTTTGTATACATGCAATACTAATATTTTGTCAAATCAACAAGTTATTGCAGAGTGAAGTAATCATATCGCATGCTATCCCATAATGCATACATTCCCCCCTCCAATTGGAAAAGGGATTCCATGACCATAAAGCATATGAAAGGTGTTGTGTTGACGGCAAGGCAAGAGAATGAACAATACAGCGGTAAATGAAGCAGAGTACACATATCAATGATAGGACAGCAAGAGTTATGGTTATAATGAGAGGAGAGTGTGTAAAGATTGTTAGAATAAAAGATATAACGCTTTGGATTGATGATAAGTTATGCGAAAAAAAGAAAAATGGCAGCAATATGCCAAAAAGATACTTTATTGACGGTATTCTAGCTGAAAATGATGTGATTGATCATAAAACAATTTCTCATGCATAAAGGTTCAAAACAGGGAAAATTAAGGAAATAACTTCTCTGATAAAAAGAAAAAAAGAAAAAAATGGTATTATAGTAATAATTAACGATAAAATATAAATTCAATACCATAAGCAGAGCGTCTGCTTCCAGCAGACGTCCATAGCCTTGGCAGGGTTTCTTTTAACCCATATGAGCCAGGATCCTCAATTTATAAATGGAGAGTTCCAGTGCTGTTCTATAGGAAAGATCAGTGTGCTGGCGTGGTAACCAGATAACCACATTGCCATTCATCGGGATGTAGCAAAAGTGATCAGGTCGGCTCGTGATGAGGCCTCCTGTTCCAAGGATAATAAGGCTATCCGATGGATCATAACCTTGGTGTGGTGGCCATAATGGGAATGTCACTTTGTTACAGCCTTATGAACATGGTAGGCTGGCTCGTAATGAAACCCTCTATCCTCCATCTGCGAACAAAATTTTGTTGTTATTACACTTTTTTATGATAAAAAGAGGGAGACTCAGTACTCCGTAAGAGTAGGGATGGTGGAAGAAGTTCAAGATGTCAATAGAAAAAAAAATATACCCATAATCTCACTTATTACAGACAGAGAAGATTATAACCAGGAAGGGTGGAACCAACATGGTATTAAGATGATCAATCAGTATCATGTACAACAGAAAACAATGTAGTAAAGTAGTATATAAATAATTGTGTCCCTTTTGAAAATAAGCTACCATCAAGGAGCTGTCCTGTTAAAGATGATAACATAAATGATATTAACTCGCTTCAATAGAATCCATAATTCTTGTCCTCATAAAAGTAGTATACTTCATGCCATGAAAGCTAAACTCAAATAAAAATTTATCTGGATCTTCATTTGTTAAGCCATGAAAATTTGGTAGAGAAGCTGGGGAAATTATGTGCATTTGTGTCACTCCTCCTAGATCTTTGATAGGAAATTCAAAAGTAGAAATGTGAACCATTTCTTACCATAATATAAGATGTTCTTGATGTGTTTCTTCGAGGCTCCTTTTTCAAATGTTCCTGTCAATTCGTTAGTGAAATGGGTGGTGCTTACATCACCACTTGAGAGAAATCATGAGATTTGTTTTTTCAAAATTTCTATTTTTATTCTTTTCTTAGTGATTCACACAAAAATTCAAACATTTATTTCTACCCTAAGTTTTTTAATAGATCTATTGGAAAGCGGGTGGGGAAGCAGGGCTTTTACATGCTCCTGTACATAGGTTCTTACCTTTCGTTTTTAATACCCAATTCTTTCCTAACAGGCACTCATCAGATGCACACTACTCTTTAAAAATGGTTACAGTCTCCCCGGCAACGACGCCAAAATGTCGAGCGATAAAAAGGTGTCTTTTTAACTCCTAATTATCTTCACATTAATTGTCAACTCAGGGACGACTTTTTATTTCAAGAGTGTACTCAGTCTGAGGCGGCTATTTACTCAAGAGTAATGTTTTGTAGTATAGTGCTCAAGAAAATACAAGAGTAAACGGATGCTTGAAAAGAAAGCTAACTACAACAACATAAACTCAAATGCTCTGAAATCCAACTATTCACTCAGCAAACATCAATCGAGGATACAGCAGCAATAACTCATTCCTCTAGAGATTGATACAATTGAAATCAAGCTAGAACAAGACAATCAATCTGAGAACGAGGAAGCAGTAACCAATGTTCTTTACAGTTGACAGCCCTACTTTAAAACAATTAAAAGGAAATAGAAATTGAACCAAAGCTGCTATTAAAAGTAAATTATGAAAACTCTTTAAAAGCAAACTCTTACAATTAACCAACAGAAATGAACAACAAAGTAAATGGACAACAAACTATAATTAAAGGAATTAAACAAACAATCCTATTTAATAAATTTGAACAACAAACTCTAATTAATGGAATCGAATAACCAACAATCCATAATGAATATCAAAGCCTGAAATGAACAGCAAAGCTTTACATTTGAAATGAGCAGCATAACAATATACATTGAGAAGGATAATAATCTCTGTTATGATGGAAAAGAACAGCCATGCGATTCAATCTCAGCTTGTGCAATAAAACAATTTCATAAAATATTATAACCGCTCACTGCAAAAACATGAAACTGTAAGGAAATACGATTCAAAGAAATAGAAATTAAATTAAACCATCACACGGTAGCAATTGTAAAGGTATGATACATAGCAGCAGCGTACTCCACCAGAGGCTAGGCCCTTAGCTGCCGGTGGATGCTACTGGGCTACTTCAGATCAGGTGAATGAAGATCAACTCCCAAATCATATATTAATCATCGAATTGTGAAATCATTACAACAGCTGAAGCTTTGAGAATTACAACATGCAACAATCTCTTTTTCCTCCTATTCTATCACGAATCCTTAATTCTGAAGTTTTAATTCAAATCATAATTCTGAATCCATCATTCCCAAATCATAATTCTACATTCTCTCAGCCATCCCCAATTCTGAATCTCTGATCCTGAATCCTCAATTCTCCATCTCTCCATCCTCATCTCTGATCTCTGTTTTCATTTAATTAGAGAGAGATCAGAGAGAAGTTACAATAGAGATAATTACAACATGATTTCTATTACAAAATTGGATTGTTTCCAACCAATTGATCAACAAGAAAATATATTTCAATCCATCTTTCAACAAGCGCAAGGCGAATTTGGCTTTGCAGTTGAGATTTGGAGGACGGCCACAACAATATATTTTAGAAACTCGTGCTCAAAGAACCTTGCGTTTCTCTCAATATAAGCCAAATTTGGGCAAGCCATTCTTCATTAATGTTAATTGGGTCCGTTCTCGACAAAACCCATGTTCCGGATTTTCTAGATTCTTCTTCATTTGCCCAGAATCTCAACCACCAAACTGTCACTTCTTATTCCAGCGAATTTCTGAGTTGACACTTTTAATGATCAAATCTTCAATCTGGAAATTATCTTGGAGGTTAAAAATGGTGAATAATGTTCTAACCAATTTATTAAAACTATCATTGATAAAATCATGCATAATCACCAATTTATTAGAAATAAAGGAGAATAAATAATATTCATGCATAAGAGCATAAATCATTATAAAATGGATTTATATAATAAATTATAATAAATTACATGATAAAGAAGAGTAAAAATGGATGAAATAAGTGTTAAAAAGTGGTCGTATTCACGGCCCCACATGAATACGACCACTTTTTAATGAATATTCAATTTTAGTAATCTTGATGAAGGCATAACAATGAAGTTGTAGCAAAATATGATATAAGTGACAACAACCTTCATTAACCATTTTCCCAAAAACTACAAACCAGCTTTTGTTGAAATGTTGCAAGTAAATTTGTAATATATGAATGCCTCTATAATCCAAAAATCATATCGTTTTGATGCACGGATCATGAGATATAAACAAAATGGCTGTAGGTGAGAGTGCATGATTTCCGAAATTTTATGAACTAGTTTATCTTGAAATTATCTGGGTATGTGTATTTTAATAATTTGTCTGTGTGTTCCAGAAATCACAAGAATTGAGTTCATAGTTTTAAAAATATTATGGAAATCAATTTCTGCAATGAAATTGTATGCCTTAAATGAGAAAGAAAGTAGAAAACATCCATCATGCATAGCGATTTCTCCCCCTCTCTGAAGAATTAGCATGCCCTCATGCAATGCTAGAAAACAAATAGATGTTGTTGCTACTAGCTGTTGAATTCTATGCTTGGTGTAAAACAACATGGAATAAGGCAAGTGTTGAGAATGAATAAGAATATTAATGGATGATAAAGAATATGAATGACATGGTCAAAAGAAAGAAATGAATGAAAGCAACACTCCCCCAAACTGAAAGATGATATGCCACTTGAAAAATGGGAAGTGGTAAAGATGTGGAATGAAGGATGATAAATAAGGCTCAAAATGGATTTTCATGAAATTCTCCTAAATTCGTAATAAATCAGAAAATTATGCTATTTTACCTCAAGTTTTACCTCCAGAATGACATATATGGACTAGCATTTGTTGAAGCTGATGCAGACAGAGTTGGTGCTGAAAGTGATGCAAAAGGTGGAATCTAAGCAAGCACATCATGTCTAAACAATGGTTCACGTTCGCGAGTTGCTCGAGTCTCTTCTGTTAGTTGCAATAATGTGGTCATGCTACGAATAGAGTTCCCCCCCCATACTTGTTGTTCTCCTGTAAACAAATCACTATTTTTCATACAATGTTCTTGAATCCATAGTGTTAGTTTTGAATAGCAACAGATTAAGATGCATACAAAAATTTCAATCAGAAAAACTTTTGTATACATGCAATAGTAATATTTTGTGAAATCAACAAGTTATGGCAGAGTGCAGTAATCATATCGCATGCTATTCCATAATGCATACATTCCCCCCTCCAATTGGAAAAGGGATTCCATGACCATAAAGCATATGAAAGGTGTTGTGTTGACGGCAAGGCAAGAGAATGAACAATACAACAGTAAATGAAGCATAGTACACATATCAATGATAGGACAACAAGAGTTATGGTTATAATGAGAGCAGAGTGTACAAAGATAGTTATAAATAAGAGATAGAACGCTTTGGATTGATGATCAGTTATGCGAAAAAAGAAAAAGGACAACGATATGCCAAAAAGATACTTTCCTAACGGTATTCTAGCTGAAAATGATGTGATTGATCATAAAACAATTTCTCATGCATAAAAGTTCAAAACAGGGAAAATTAAGGAAATAACTTCTCTAATAAAAAGAAAAAAATAAGAAAAGGGTATTATAGTAATAATTGACGATAAAATATAACTTCAATACCATAAGTGGATTCTTTGTTGCTAGCAGACATCCATAGCCTCGGCAGGGTTGCTTTTTAACCCATATGAGCCAGGATCCTCAATTTATAAATCGAGAGTTCCAGTGCTATTCTACAGAAGAGATGAGTGTGCTGGCGTGGTAGGGAGATAACTACACTGCCATTCACTGGGATGTAGCAAAAGTGATCAGGTCGGCTCCTGATGAGACCTTTTGTTCCAAGGATAATTTGGCTATCCAATAGATCATAACCCTGGGGTGGTGGCCATAATGGGAATGTCACTTTGTTACAGCCTTATGAACATGGTAGGCTGGCTCGTAATGAGACCCCATATCTTCCATTTGCGAACAAAATTTTGTTGTTATTACACATTTTTATGATAAAAAGAGGGAGACTCAGTACTCCTTAAGAGTAGGGATGGTGGAAGAAGTTGAACATGTCAATAGAAAAAAAATATACCCATAATCTCATTTATTACAGACAAAGAGGATTATAACTAGGAAGGGTGGAACCAACATGGTATTAAGATAATCAATCAGTATGATGTACAACAGAAAACAATGTAGTAAAGTAGTATATAAATAATTGTGTCCCTTTTGAATGTAAGCTATCATCAAGGAGCTGTCGTGTTAAAGATCATAACGTAAATGATATTAACTCGCTTCAATAGAATCCATAATTCTTGTTCTCATAAATGTAGTGTACTTCATGCCATGAAAGGGAATCAGTAAACGGTGGTTGAGACGAATTAAGAATAATCCCACAATAGGAAGAAAGGGTTGCTCTCGAAAATACTCCCAAAGTGTTGTTTCTTTGAAGGAACAGCGAAAAAACTCAAAAAAATGTTGTTCTTTGTAGGGAACAGCAAAAAAAATGCACACCAAAAAGCAAAAATACACACAAAAGGTGTGGTTCCCTGTAGGGAACATCGAAAAAATGCATGTGGAAAAGTGTTGTTTCTTAAGAGGAACAAAAAAAATGCGAAAATGTTGTTCCTTTGAAAATGAACAACAAAAATGTGAAAGTGTTGTTCCAAATGTGAAAGTGCAGAAGTGTTGTTCTATTTGAAAAAGAATAGCAAAACGTGAAAGTGTAGAAGTGTTGTTCCATTCGAAAAGGAACAACAAAAAGTGAAAGTGCAGAAGTGCTGTTCCATTCGAAAAGGAACAACAAAATGTGAAAGTGCAAAAGTGTTGTTCCATTTGGAAAGGAACAACAAAACGTGAAAAGGAATAGCAAAATGAACCATGGAAAAGGAACAACTAACACAAAAGGTGCTGTTCTTTTGAAAAAGGAACATCAAAACGAAAATGCTGTCCCTTTGGAAAAGGAACAGCAGAAATGACAAAACTGCACACAAATGCTGTCCCTTCAGAAAAGGAACAACAAAATGCACATGCATAAAATGCAGGCACACAAAAAATGAATTAGTTGTTCACTGTATTGATGCTGAGGATGGGTTACAGTTTGAATGAAGTAACACCTGAAACACAAAATATAAGAGAGATAAAAAAAGAAACAACATTTTATTTAAAAACAGTATGTAAATAAATAAATTAAGTTACAACAACTATGATATTATGTAAAAAAACGATCTCTTTGAAAAATGTTTTGGCAGCAATGACAAGACATGAATCTTCAAATGGAAATCAATTCTTCATTTCTTCTGTTATTAATCCGTTGGGTAATGAGTTAGATGAAATTCTCTTGTTTCATTAAAATTTCTTTCAAGAATCACTTGTCCATAAATTGACCTTCTTTTTCTCCTAGGACCTGCAAAAAACGAGTATCTACCTGCAATAAAACATTAAATCATGGAGAAAGAGAGGTGCGCGGGCCCCCTTAATCCAAGAATTATGCAAAAAACTAACAAGTAATTATTCTGTAGAACGAGTCCATGGAGAAAATGACAAAGTAAAATTTATTTGTCACCTACGGGAGAGCAGTAGTCGACCATACTAGCAAGTAGTGTTTTAATCACAACTTCTTTGTTTTTCGTCCAAATTGAGTGATTCCAAAGCCAAATGAGATTTAATTCACAATTTTATTTCCAATAGAAACAGGTTTTAAAAATTCAATGATATGATATGTCAATTTTAGTGAGAACAACCTGCATAACAGAGTCATCTTCGATTACCCAGCTTAAACCAACAGTTGATATTTCAAGCATAAATTTTTTGTTTGATGTCAGATTCAAATGATTCAAATTGGAAATGAAAGAAGATTCATTTATTTATCTCCAATAAAAACTTGTTTTTAAGACAAGAAGAATTGATAGGTCAAATACTGTAAGGAACAGGCGGAAAGACAGAGTTTTAAGAGTGCTGATTTACGATAGACAGTCAGTATTTTGATCATAAATTCCCCATACGATATCAAAAATATGTGATTCCAATTGCCTTGTAAACTAGATTCATAGGGGAATCTATCATAGAATTGTTTTTAAAAAATTCATTCATTTAGGCCTCCAAGAACCGACTATCCCAACTCTGTTCCTGAGCTGCCCGTTAGACACCCTGTCAATGTTTTGGTTCTAACGTTTTCGTTTCAAATACAAATTGAGTGATTCAAATTGGGTTGGAAAGTAGACATCAAGAGCTACTTAGTACAGAAACATTTTTTAAAATATTCCCTTTTGGTACCTCAAAACATAACTGTCCCGATTTTTTTTCCAGAAATTTCATCCAGCCCGCAAGCCAAAAAAATGTGATATTCAAGCATTTTTTCAAATTGGTGATAAAAGTGAATATGAGTGTTTGTAGAAATATTATTTCCATTATAATTCATCTACATACAGAAATGGATTAAAACATTTATCATCGATGTTGATTTCGATAGCATGTTGCAACAAAAGAAACAACTAGTTTTACAAAAATAAAAATAAAAAATGTGTTTGTTTTATTTATTTATTTATTTTATTTTCTCCACTATCCTACTCTTCTTTGAGAATCAAATATGTTTATGTATAAGAGTATTTCCAATGAAACTATTTTAGAAATAAGGCCTCATGTATGCACATACCCAAATTTGAAAAATGCATGTTGATAAAAATTAGGGTATGAGAAGCCAACTTCCCTTCAAAAAATGGTGTCAAAAATTGTTGAAGTATGGAGTGATGCTGCAAACAAGTGATGGAGTGAAACCAATCCTCAATATATCCGTTACTTTCTTGATTTCCCATAGCCATCATACCATGAAGTTCTTGAGTTTTTAAAATGGCTTGTTGATGCAAACTAAAAGAAACGTCATTTTTTTCCATAGCTTCTAAAATTTTTGAATTTGAAACATTCTGAATCTTATTGTAAGTTTTCTCTCATGGCGCATGTGAGATAGAATGGGTGGGAAGGGTGGGTAAATTTGGCAGTTCAACACTGTAAGCATGTTGTACTGGTTTATTGTGGTGAGGGTGTGAAATGAGTTGAGCAGGAAATTGAGTACGGAATGGAGCATTGTGATGATGTGGTTGATTGGGTTGTGTGAATGGTTTTGATGGGAAAGCAAGATGTTGTGGAAGAGCTGGTGAAGAATATGGAGAATATGTTTGTGCTACAAGATGAGGGAGAGTATTCATGCAATCATAAGGTGAACCATGCCAAACTTGTAGATAAGATTGATGGTTATATTGACATGGCTGCCCTAACACATTAGTATTCCATAATGGATTATGCAAGTAAGAGAATGGAGAAGAAGTGTTTTGAACCATACCTGTAGGCCATGATTTCCATGGTTTTGACTTTGTTGCAACCTCCTCATCTTTTTGATATGCTACTTCCATCCTAGATAAGGAGGAACAACTATCTATGGGATGCTCCTTTTGGTCATGAGGGCAAAACACTTCATCAAATTCTTGATTTTTATAAACTTGAAAAACATCCAATTTTGCATTTAGAGAGTTAATAAAATCAACTTTAAAATTTTCAAGTAAAACATTGATTTCAGCTCTTATGTCTCTTGTTCTTGTAGCAGATTTAGAAAAGAAAGAACAAACATCTCTAGAATTCTGACCAGCCTTGGAGATTCCTCTTGAATAATTTATGCACAATTCACAAACATCATCATATGACAACTAAAAAACATCACCTTTTCCTATCAAATTTAAGAGTTCTAAAAATTCATTTTTTATTCCTTTAAGAATGAGTGTTTTTAAGATCTTTATTTCCAAATGCTTATGTTTTGATTTTTGAAGGTTATATTGAAATCGATCTACATAGTCCTCTAGGCTTTCATCTTCCCCTTGTATCATATCGAAAATATCTTCATCGGCCTTGCAATAGCCCTGGTACTTCTTCAAGAATATGTTCTTCATGTCCTCCCATGTTTGGATGCAGTTCCCACCTAGGCTCATGAACCATCGAAGAGCTGCTCCTTTTAGAGTAAGAGGAAACACTTTCAACCTTTCATCATTAGTACAATAATCATATCCTCTACAAAGTATTTCAAACTCAAATAAAAATGTATCTGGATCTTCATTTGTCAAGCCATGAAAATTTGGTAGAGAAGATGGGGAAATTATGTGCATTTGTGTCACTCCTTCTAGATCTTTGATAGGAAATTCAAAAGTAGAAATGTGAGCCATTTCTTACCATAATATAAGATGTTCTTCATGTGTTTCTATGAGGCTTGTTCTTCAAATGTTCCTGTCAATTGGTTAGTGAAATTGGTGGTGCTTACATCACCACTTGAGAGAAATCATGAGATTTGTTTTTCAAAATTTCTATTTTTTTTCTTAGTCATTCACACAAAAATTCAAACATTTATTTCTACCCTAAGTTCTTTAACAGATTTGTTGGAAAGCGAGTGGGGGAGCAGGGCTTTTACATGCTCCTGTACGCAAGTTTTCACCTTCCGTTTTTAATACCCAATTCTTTCCTAACATGCACTCATTAGATGCACACTACTCTTTAAAAATGGCTACACTCTCTCTGGCAACGATGTCAAAATGTCGAGCGATAAAAAGGTGTCTTTTTAACTCCTAATTATTTTCACATTAATTGTCAACCGAGGGACGACTTTTTATTTCAAAAGTGTACTCAGTCTGAGGCGGCTATTTACTCAAGAGTAATGTTTTGCAGTATAGTGCTCAAGAAAATACAAGAGTAAACGGATGCTTGAAAAGAAATCTAACTACAACAACATAAATTCAAATGCTTTGAAATCCAACTATTCACTTAGCAAACATCAATCGAGGATACAACAACAATAACTCATTCCTTTAAAGATTGATACAATTGAAATCAAACTAGAACAAGACAATCAATCTAGGAATGAGGAAGCAGTAACCAATGTTCTCTACAGTTGATAACCCTGCTTTAAAACAATTAAAAGGAAATAGAAATTGAACTAAAGCTGCTATTAAAAGTAAATTATGAAAACTCTTAAAAAAAAAACTCTTGCAATTAACTAACATAAATGAACAGAAAAGTAAATGGCCAGCAAACTGTAATTAAAGGAATTAAACAACCAATCCTATTTAATAAATTTGAACAACAAACTCTAATTAATGGAATCGAATAACCAACAATCCATAATGAATATCAAAGCCTGAAATGAACAACGAAGCTTTACATTTGAAATGAACAACATAACAATATATATTGAGAAGGATAATAGTCTCTGTTATGATGGAAAAGAACAGCTACGTGATTCAATCTCAGCTGGTGCAATAAAACAATTTAATAAAATATTATAACAGCTCGTTGCAAAAACATGACACTGTAAGGCAATACGATTCAAAGAAATAAGAATTAAATCAAACCATCACATGACAACAATTGTAAAGGTATGATACACAGCAGCAGCATACTCCACCAGAGGCTGGACTCTTAGCCGCCAGCGGATGCTGCTGGGCTACTTCAGATCAGGTGAATGAAGAGCAACTCCCAAATCATATATTAATCATCAAATTGTGAAATCATTACAACAACTGAAGCTTTGAGAATTACAACATGCAACAATCTCTTTTTCCTCCTACCCTATCATGAATCCTTAATTCTGAAGTTCTAATTCAAATAATAATTCTGAATCCATCATTTCCAAATTATAATTCTGCATTCTCTGAGCCATCCCCAATTCTGAATCTCTAATCCTGAATCCTCAATTCTCCATCTATCCATCCTTATCTCTGATCTCTGTTTTCATTTAAATAGAGAGAGATCAGAGAGAAGTTACAATAGAGATAATTACAACATGATTTCTATTACAAAATTAGATTGTTTTCAACCAATTGATCAACAAGAAAATATATTTCAATCCATCTTTCAACAAGAGCAAGGCGAATTTGGCTTTGCAGCTAAGATTTGGAAGACGGGCGCAACAACAAATCTGAGAAAATAGTGCTCAAAGAACCCTGCGTTTCTCTCAATACAAGCCGAATTTGGGCAAACCGTTCTTTTATAAAATTAATTGGGTCCATTCTGGACAGAACCTATGTTATGGATTTTCCAGATTCTTCTTTATTTGCCCTGAATCTCAACCACAAAACTGTCACTTATTATTCCAGCGAATTTTTAAGTTGGCACTTTTAATGAATAAATCTTCAATCTAGAAATTATCTTGAAGGTTAAAAATGGTAAATAATATTCCAACCAATTTATTAAAACTATCATTGATAAAATCATGCATAATCATCAATTTATTAGAAATAAAGAAGAATAAGTAATATTCATCCATAAGAGTATAAATCATTATAAAATGGATTTATATAATAAATTATAATAAATGACATGATAAAAAAGAGTAAAAATGGATGAAATAAGTGTTAAAAAGTGGTCGTATTCACGACCCCACATGAATATGACCACTTTTTAATGAATATTCAATTTTAGCAATCTTGATGAAGACATAACAATGAAGTTGCAACAAAATATGATATAAGTGACAACAACCTTCATTAACCATTTTCCCAAAAACTACAAACTAGCTTTCGTTGAAATGTTGCAAGTAAATTTGTAATATATGAATGCCTCTATGATCCAAAAATCATATCGTTTTGATGCATGGATCATGAGATAGAAACAAAATGGTTGTAGGTGTGAGTGCATGATTTTCAAAATTTTATGAATTGGTTTATCTTGAAATTATCTGGGTATGTGTATTTTAATAATATGTCTGTGTTTTCCAGAAATCACAAGAATTGAGTTCATCATTTTAAAAATATTATGGAAATCAATTTCTGCACTGAAATTGTATGCCTTAAATGAGAAAGAAAGTAGAAAGCATCCATCATACGTAGCAATTCCTCCCCCTCTTTGAAGAATTAGCATGCCCTCATGCAATGCTAGAAAACAAATAGAGGTGGTTGCTACTAACTGTTGAATTCTATGCTTGGTGTAAAACAATATGGAATAAGGGAGGTGTTGAGAATGAATAAGAATATTAATGGATGATAAAGAATATGAATGACATGGTCATAAGAAAGAAATGAATGAAAGCAACAGTCCCCCAAACTGAAAGATGATATGCCGCTTGAAAAATGGGAAGTGGTAAAGATGTGGAATGAAGGATGATAAATAATGCTCAAAATGGATTTTCATGAAATTCTTCTAAATTCGTAATAAATCAGAAAATCATGCTATTTTACCTCAAGTTTTACCTCCAGAATGACATATATGGACTGGCATTTGTTGAAGCTGATGTAGACAGAGTTGGTGCTAAAAGTGATGCAAAAGGTGGAATCCAAGTGAGCACATCATGTCTAAACAATGGTTCACGTTCGCGAGTTGTTCGAGCCTCTTCTGTTAGTTGCAATCATGTGGTCATGCTGCGAATAGAGATTCCCCCCCCCCATACTTGTTGTTCTCCTATAAACAAATCACTATTTTGCATACAATGTTCTTGAATCCATAATGTTAGTTTTGAATAGCGACAGATTAAGATGCATGCAAAAATTTCAATCAGAGAAACTTTTGTATACATGCAATAGTAATATTTTGTCAAATCAACAAGTTATGGCAGAGTGCAGTAATCATATCGCATGCTATCCCATAATGCATACATTCCCCCCTCCAATTGGAAAAGGGATTCCATGACCATAAAGCATATGAAAGGTGTTGTGTTGACGACAAGGCAAGAGAATGAACAATACAACAGTGAATGAAGCATACTACACATATCAATGATAGGACAACAAGAGTTATGGTTATAATGAGAGCAGAGTGTGTAAAGATAGTTATGAATAAAAGATAGAATGCTTTGGATTGATAATAAGTTATGCGAAAAAAGAAAAAGGACAGCAATATGCCAAAAAGATACTTTACTGACGGTATTCTAGTTGAAAATGATGCGATTGGTCATAAAACAATTTCTCATGCATAAAGGTTCAAAACAGGGAAAATTAAGGAAATAACTTCTCTGATAAAAAAAAGAAAAAAAAAGAAAAGGGCATTATAGTAATAATTGATGATAAAATATAACTTTAATACCATAGGCAGAGCCTCTACTTCCAGCAGACGTCCATAGCCTCGGCAGGGTTGCTTTTTAACCTATATGAGCCAGGATCCACAATTTATAAATGGAGAGTTCCAGTGCTGTTCTACAGAAGAGATCAGTGTGCTGGCGTGGTAACCAAATAACCACACTGCAATTCACCGAGATGTAGCAAAAGTGATCAGGCAGGCTCATGATGAGACCTCATGTTCCAAGGATAATTTGGCTATCCAATGGATCATAACCCTGGTGTGGTGGCCATAATGGGAATGTCACTTTGTTACAGCCTTATGAACATAGTAGGCTGGCTCGTAATGAGACCCCCTATCCTCCATCTGCGAACAAAATTTTGTTGTTATTACACATTTTTATGATAAAAAGAGGGAGGCTTAGTACTCCTTAAGAGTAGGGATGGTGGAAGAAGTTGAACATGTCAATATAAAAAAAATATACCCATAATCTAATTTATTACAGATAGAGAGGATTATAACTAGGAAGGGTGGAACCAACATGGTATTAAGATGATCAATCAGTATCATGTACAACAGAAAACAATGTAGTAAAGTAGTATATAAATAATTGTATCCCTTTTGAAAATAAGCTATCATCAAGGAGCTGTCTTGTTAAAGATCATAACGTAAATGTTATTAACTCACTTCAATAGAATCCATAATTTTTGTCCTCATAAAAGTAGTGTACTTCATGCCATGAAAGGGAATCAGTAAACTGTGGTTAAGATGAATTAGGAATAATCCCACAATAGGAAGAAAGGGTTGCTCTCGAAAATACTCTCAAAGTGTTGTTTCTTTGAAAGAACAGCAAAAAAACTCAAAAAAGTGTTGTTCTCTGTAGGGAACAACAAAGAAAATGCACACCAAAAAGCAAAAATACACACAAAAATGTGTGGTTCCCTGTATGGAAAAACGAAAAAATGCATGTGAAAAAGTATTGTTCCTTAACAGGAACAAAAAAAATGCGAAAATGTTGTTCCTTCTAAAAGGGACAACAAAAATGTGAAAATGTTGTTCGTTCGGAAAGGGACAACAAAAATGTGAAAGTGCAGAAGTGTTGTTTCATTCGAAAAGGAACAACGAAACGTGAACGTGCAGAAGTGTTGTTCCATTCGAAAAGAGACAGCAAAACGTGAAAGTGTAGAAGTGTTGTTCCATTCGAAAAGGAACAACAAAACGTGAAAAAGGAACAACAAAATAAACAATGGAAAAGGAACAACTCACACAAAAAGCGCTGTTCTTTTGAAAAAGGAACAACAAAACGAAAATGCTGTCCCTTTGGAAAAGGAGCAGCAAAACGAAAATGTTGTTCCTTTGGAAAAGAAACAGCAGAAACGACAAAAGTGCACACAAATGCTGTCCCTTCAGAAAAAGAACAGCAAAATGCACAAGCATAAAATGTAGGCATGCAAAGAATGAATTAGCTATTCACTGTATTGATGCTGAGGATGGGTTACAGTTTGAATGAAGCAACACCTGAAACACAAAATATAAGAGAGATCAGAAAAGAAACAACATTTTATTTAAAAACAGTATGTAAATAAATAAATTAAGTTACAACAGCTATGATATTATGTAAAAAAATGATCTCTTTGAAAAATGTTTTGGCAGCAGTGACAAAACATGAATCTTCAAATGGAAATCAATTCTTCATTTCTTCTGTTCTGAATCCGTTCGGTAATGAGTTAGATGAAATTCTATTGTTTCATTAAAATTTCTTTCAAGAATCATTTGTCCATAAATTGACCTTCTTTTTCTCCCAGGACCTGCAAAAAACGAGTATCTCCCTGCAATAAAACATTAAATCATGGAGAAAGAGAGGTGCGCGGACTCCCTTAATGCAAGAATTATGCAAAAAACTAACAAGTAGTTACTCTGTAGAACAAGTCCATGGAGAAAATAACAAAGTAAAATTTATTTGTCACCTGCGGGAGAGCAGTGGTCAACCATACTAACTAGCAGTGTTTTAATCACAACTTCTTTGTTTTTCGTCCAAATTGAGTGATTCCAAAGCCAAATGAGAGATAATTCAAAGGCTTATTTCCAATAGAAGTAGGTTTTAAAAATTTAATGATCTGATATGTCAATTTTAGTGAGAACAACCTGCATAACAGAGTCATCTTCAATTACCCAACTTAAACCAACAGTTGATATTTCAAGCATAAATTTTTCGTTTGATGTGAGATTCGAATGATTCAAATTGGAAATGAAATTATATTCATTTATTTATCTCAAATAGAAACAGGTTTTGAATAAAAGAAGAATTTATAGGTCAAATACTGTAAAGAACAGCCGGAAAGATAGAGTTTTAAGAGTGCTGATTTATGATAGACAGTCCGTATTTTGATCATAACTTCCCCATATGATATCGAAAATCAGTGATTCCAATTTCCTTGGAAACTAGATTCATAGGGGAATATACCATAGGAACAAGTTTTAAAAATTCATTCATTTAGGGCTCAAAAAACCGACTGCTCCACCTCTAGTCCTGAGCTGCCCGCTAGACACCCTGTCAATGTTTTGGTTCTAACTTTTTCGTTTCAAATCAAAATTGAGTGATTCAAATTGGGTTGGAAATTATACATCAAGGGCTATGTAGGATAGAAATAGGTTTTAAAAATATTACCTTTTGGTCCCCCAAAATATCACTGTCCCGACTATTTTTCCAGAAATTTATTCAAGCCCGCAAGCCAAAAAAATGTGATATTCAAGCATTTTTTCAAATTGGTGATAAAAGTGAATATGAGTGTTTGTAGAACTATTATTTCCATTATCATTCATCTACATACACAAATGAATTGAAACATTTATCACCGATGTTGATTTCTATAACATGTTGCAACAAAAGAAACAACTAGTTTTACAAAAATAAAAATAAAAAATGTGTTTGTTTTATTTATTTATTTATTTTATTTTCTCTACTATCCTACTCTTTTTTGAGAATCTAGTGGAGACATTTTAGAAATAAGGCCTCATGTATGCACATACTCAAATTTGAAAAATGCATGTTGATAAAAATTAGGGTATGAGAAGCCAACTTCCCTTTAAAAAATGGTGTCAAAAATTGTTGAAGTATGGAGTGATGCTGCAAACAAGTGATGGAGTGAAACCAATCTTCAATATATCCATTACTTTCTTGATTTCCCATAGCCATCATACCATAAAGTTCTTGAGCTTTTAAAATGGCTTGTTGACGCAAACTAAAAGAAACCTCATTTTTTTCCATAGCTTCTACAATTTTTGAATTTGAAACATTCTGAATCTCATTGTAAGTTTTCTCTGATGGCGCATGTGAGATAGAATGGGTGGGAAGGGTGGGTAAATTTGGAAGTTCAACACTGTAAGCATGTTGTACTGGTTTATTGTAGTTAGGGTGTGAAATGCGTTGAGTAGGAAATTGAGTACGGAATGGAGGATTGTGATGATGTGGTTGATTGGGTTGTGTGAATGGTTTTGATGGACAAGCAAGAGGTTGTGGAAGAGCTAGTGAAGAATATGGAGAATATGTTTGTATTACAGGATGAGAGAGAGTAGTCATGCAATCATAAGGTGAACCATGCCAAACTTATAGATAAGATTGATGGTTATATTGACATGGCTGCCCTAACACATTAGTATTCCATAATGGATTATGCAAGTAAGAGAATGGAGAAGAAGTGTTTTGAATCGTACCTGTAGGCCATGATTTCCATGGTTTTGACCTTGTTGCAGCTTCCTCATCTTTTTGATATGCTACTTCCATCCTATATAAGGAGGAACAACTATCTATGGGATGCTCCTTTTGGTCATGAGGGCAAAACACTTCATCAAATTCTTGATTTTTATAAACCTGCAAAATATCCAATTTTGCATTTAGAGAGCTAATAAAATCAACTTTAAAATTTTCAAGTAAAACATTGATTTCAGCTCTTATGTCTCCTGTTCTTGTAGCAGATTCAGAAAAGAAAGAACAAACATCTCTAGAATTCTTACCAGCCTTGGATATTCCTCTTGAATACCTTATGCACAATTCACAAACATCATCATATAACAACTTAAAAACATCACCTTTTCCTATCAAATTTAAGAGTTCTAAAAATTCATTTTTGATTCCTTTAAGAAGGAATGTTTTTAAGATCTCTTTTTCCAAATGCTTATGTTTTGATTTTTGAAGGTTATGTTGAAATCAACCTACATAGTCCTCTAGGCTTTCATCTTCCCCTTGTATCATATCGAAAATATCTTCATCGGCCTTGCAATATCCCTGATATTGCTTCAAGAATATGTTCTTCATGTCCTCCCATGTTTGGATGCAGTTCCCACCTAGGCTCATTAACCATCGGAGAGCTGCTCCTTTTAGAGTAAGAGGAAACACTTTCAACCTTTGATCATTAGTGCAATAATCATATCCTCTACAAAGTATTTCAAACTCAAATAAAAATGTATCTGGATCTTCATTTGTCAAGCCATGAAAATTTGGTAGAGAAGATGGGGAAATTATGTGCATTTGTGTCACTCCTCCTAGATCTTTGATAGGAAATTCAAAAGTAGAAATGTGAGCCACTTCTTACCATAATATAAGATGTTCTTCATGTATTTCTTCGAGGCTCCTTCAAATGTTCCTGTCAATTGGTTAGTGAAATGGGTGGTGCTTACATCACCACTTGAGAGAAATCATGAGATTCATTTTTCAAAATTTCTATTTTTTTTTCTTAGTCATTCACATAAAATTTCAAACATTTATTTCTACCCTAAGTTCTTTAACAGATCTGTTGGAAAGCGAGTGGGGGAGTAGGACTTTTACATGATCCTATACTCAGGTTCTTACCTTCCGTTTTTAATACCCAATTTTTTCCTAACAGGCACTCATCAGATGCACACTACTCTTTAAAAATGGTGACACTCTCCCCAGCAATGGCGCCAAAATGTCGAGCGATAAAAAGTTGTCTTTTTAACTCCTAATTATCTTCACATTAATTGTCAACCCAGGGATGACTTTTTATTTCAAGAGTGTACTCAGTCTGAGGCGGCTATTTAGTCAAGAGTAATGTTTTGCAGTAAAGTGCTCAAGAAAATACAAGAGTAAATGGATGCTTGAAAAGAAATCTAACTACAACAACATAAACTCAAATGCTCTGAAATCCAACTATTCACTCAGCAAACATAAATCAAGGATACAGCAGCAATAACTCATTCCTCTAAAGACTGATACAATTGAATCAAACTAGAACAAGACAATCAATCTGAGAACGAGGTAGCAGTAACCAATGTTCTCTACAGTTGACAGCCCTGCTTTAAAACAATTAAAAGGAAATAGAAATTGAACTAAAGTTGCTATTAAAAGTAAATTATGAAAACTCTTTAAAAGCAAACTCTTACAATTAACCAACAGAAATGAACAGCAAAGTAAATGGATAGCAAACTGTAATTAAAAGAATTAAACAACCAATCCTATTTAATAAATAAGAACAACAAACTCTAATTAATGGAATCGAATAACCAACAATCCATAATGAATATCAAAGCATGAAATGAAAAACGAAGCTTTACATTTGAAATGAACAACATAACAATATACATTGAAAAGGATAATAATCTCCGTTATGATGAAAAGAATAGGCACGCGATTCAGTATCAGCTTGTGCAATAAAACAATTTCACAAAATATTATAACAGCTCGCTGCAAAAACATGAAACTGTAAGGTAATATGATTCAAAGAAATAGGAATTAAATCAAACCATCACACGACAGCAATTGTAAAGGTATGATACACCGCAACAACGTACTCCACCAGAGGCTGGGCCCTTAGCTGCCAGCGGATGCTGCTAGGCTACTTCAGATCAGGTGGATGAAGAGCAACTCCCAAATCATATATTAATCATCAAATTGTGAAATCATTACAACAGATGAAGCTTTGAGAATTACAACATGCAACAATCTCTTTTTCCGCCTATCCTATCATGAATCCTTAATTCTGAAGTTCTAATTCAAATCATAATTCTGAATCCATCATTCCCAAATCATAATTCTACATTCTCTCAGCCATCCCCAATTTTGAATCTCTAATCCTGAATCCTTAATTCTCCATCTATCCATCCCCATCTCTAATCTTTGTTTTCATTTAAATAGAGAGAGATCAGAGAGAAGTTACAATAGAGATAATTATAACATGATTTCTATTACAAAAGTGAATTGTTTCCAACCAATTGATCAACAAGAAAATATATTTCAATCCATCTCTCAACAAGAGCAAAGCAAATTTGGCTTTGCAGCTGAGATTTGGAGGCCGGCCACAACAATAAATTTCAGAAAATCGTGCTCAAAGAACCCTGCATTTCTCTCAATACAAGCCGAATTTGGGCAAACTGTTTTTAAGCAAAGTTAATTGGGTCTGTTTTGGACAAAACCCATGTTCGGGATTTTCCAGATTCTTCTTCATGTGCCCAGAATCTCAACCGTAAAACTCTCACTTCTTATTTCAACGAATTTCTGAGTTGGCACTTTTAATGATCAAATCTTCAATTTGGAAATTATCTTGGAAGTTAAAAATGGTGGATAATGTTCCAACCAATTTATTAAAACTATCATTGATAAAATTATGCATAATCATCAATTTATTAGAAATAAAGGAGAATAAATAATATTCATTCATAAGAGCATAAATCATTATAAAATGGATTTATATAATAAATTATAATAAATGACATGATAAAGAAGAGTAAAAATGGATGAAATAAGTGTTAAAAAGTGGTCGTATTCATGGCCCCACATGAATATGACCACTTATTAATGAATATTCAATTTTAGCAATTTTGATGAAGGCATAACAATGAAGTTGCAACAAAATATGATATAAGTGACAACAACCTTCATTAACCATTTACCCAAAAACTACAAACCAGCTTTCGTTGAAATGTTGCAAGTAAATTTGTAATATATGAATGCCTCTATGATCCAAAAATCATATTGTTTTGATGCATGGATCATGAGATATAAACAAAATGGTTATAGGTGAGAGTGCATGATTTCCGAAATTTTATGAAATGATTTATCTTGAAATTATCTGGGTATGTGTATTTTAATAATATGTCTGTGTTTTTCAGAAATCACAAGAATTGAGTTCATAGTTTTAAAAATATTATGGAAATCAATTTCTATACTGAAATTGTATGCCTTAAATGAGAAAGAAAGTAGAAAACATCCATCATGCGTAGCAATTCCTCCCACTCTCTGAAGAATTAACATGCCCTCATGCAATACTAGAAAACAAATAGAGGTGGTTGCTACTAGCTGTTGAATTCTATGCTTGGTGTAAAACAACATGGAATAAGGGAGGTGTTGAGAATGAATAAGAATATTAATGGATGATAAAGAATATGAATGACATGGTCATAAGAAAAAAATGAATGAAAACAACACTCCCCCTAACTGAAAGATGATATGCCGCTTGAAAAATGGGAAGTGGTAAAGATGTGGAATGAAGGATGATAAATAATGTTCAAAATGGATTTTCATGAAATTCTCCTAAATTCATAATAAATCAGAAAATTATGCTATTTTACCTCAAGTTTTACATCCAGAATGACATATATGGACTGGCATTTGTTGAAGCTAATGTAGACAGAGTTGGTTCTGAAAGTAATGCAAAAGGTGGAATCCAAGCAAGCAAATCAGGTCTAAACAATGGTTCACGTTCACGAGTTACTCGAGCCTCTTTTGTTAGTTGCAATCATGTGGTCATGCTGCCAATAGATTCCCCCCCCCATACTTGTTGTTCTCCTATAAACAAATCACTATTTTGCATACAATGTTCTTGAATCCATAGTGTAAGATTTGAATAGCAACAGAGTAAGATGCATGCAAAAATTTCAATCAGAAAAACTTTTGTATACATGCAATAGTAATATTTTGTCAAATCAACAAGTTATGGTAGAGTGCAGTGATCATATCGCATGCTATCCCATAATGCATAAATTCCCCCCTCCAATTGGAAAAGGGATTCCATGACCATAAAGCATATGAAAGGTGTTGTGTTGACGACAAGGCAAGAGAATGAACAATACAACAGTAAATGAAGCAGAGTACACATATCAATGATAGGATAGCAAAAGTTATGGTTATAATGAGCGCAGAGTGTGTAAAGATAGTTATAAATAAAAGATAGAACACTTTGGATTGATGATAATTTATGCGAAAAAAGAAAAATGACAATGCTAAAAAGATACTTTACTGATGGTATTCTAGCTGAAAATGATGCGATTGATCATAAAACAATTTCTCATGCATAAAGGTTCAAAACAGGGAAAATTAAGGAAATAACTTCTCTGATAAAAAGAAAAAAATAAAAAAAGGGTATTATAGTAATAATTGACGATAAAATATAACTTCAATACCATAAGCAGAGCCTCTGTTGCCAACAGACGTCCATAGCCTCGGTAGGGTTGCTTTTTAACCCATATGAGCCAGGATCCTCAATTTATAAATGGAGAGTTCCAGTGCTGTTCTACAGAAGAGATCAGTGTGCTGGCGAGGTAACCAGATAACCACACTGCCATTCACTGGGATGTAGCAAAAGTGATCAGGCCGGCTCGTGATGAGACCTCCTGTTCGAAGGATAATTTGGCTATCTAAAGGATCATAACCCTGGTGTGGTGGCCATAATGGGAATGTCACTTTATTACAGCCTTATGAACATGGTAGGCTGGCTCGTAATGAGACCCCCTATCCTCCATCTGCGAACAAAATTTTGTTGTTATTACACATTTTTATGATAAAAAGAGGGAGGCTCACTACTCCTTAAGAGTAGGGATGGTGGAAGAAGTTGAACATGTCAATAGAAAAAAATATACCCATAATCTCATTTATTACAGACAGAGAGGATTATAACCAGGAAGGGTGGAACCAACATGGTATTAAGATGATCAATCAGTATCATGTACAACAGAAAACAATGTAGTAAAGTAGTATATAAATAATTGTGTACCTTTTGAAAATAAGCTATCATCAAGGAGTTGTCCTGTTAAATATCATAACGTAAATGATATTAACTCGTTTCAATAGAATCCATAATTCTTGTCCTCATAAAAGTAGTGTACTTCATGCCATGAAAATGAATCAGTAAACTGTGGTTGAGACGAATTAGGAATAATCCCACAACAGGAAGCAAGGGTTGCTCTCGAAAATACTCCCAAAGTGTTGTTTCTTTGAAGGAACAAAAAAAACACTCAAAAAAGTGTTATTCTTTGTAGGGAACAACAAAGAAAATGTACACCAAAAAGAAAAAATACACAAGAAAAGGTGTGGTTCCCTGTAGGGAACAACGAAAAAATGCATGTGAAAAAGTGTTGTTCCTTAAGAGGAAGAAAAAAAATGCGAAAATGTTGTTCCTTTCAAAAGGAACAACAAAAATGTGAAGGTGTTGTTCCAAATGTGAAAGTGCAGAAGTGATGTTCCATTAAAAAAGGAACAACAAAATGTGAAAGTGCAAAAGTGTTGTTTCATTTGAAAACGGACAACAAAACGTGAAAGTGCAGAAGTGTTGTTCCATTCGAAAATGAACAGCAAAACGTGAAAGTGAAAAAGTGTTGTTCCATTTGAAAAGGAACAACAAAACGTGAAAAAGGAATAGCAAAATGAACCATGGAAAAGGAACAACTGACACAAAAGGTGTTGTTCTTTTGAAAAAGGAACAACAAAACGAAAATGCTGTCCCTTTGGAAAATGAACAACATAAACGATAAAAATGCACACAAATGCTATCCCTTCAGAAAATGAACAACAAAATGCACAAGCATAAAATGCAGGCACGCAAATAATGAATTAGTTGTTCACTGTATTGATGCTGAGGATGGGTTACAGTTTGAATGAAGCAACACCTGAAACACAAAATATAAGAGAGATCAGAAAAGAAACAACATTTTATTTAAAAACAGTATGTAAATAAATAAATTAAGTTACCACAGAAACAAGTTTTAAAAATTTATTCAGTTAGGTCTCCAAAACCCGACTGTCCCAACTCTGTTCTTGAGCTGCCCGCTAGACATCCTGTCAATGTTTTGGTTCTAACTTTTTCGTTTCAAATCCAAATTGAGTGATTCAAATTGGGTTGGATCATAGACATCAAGGGCTAATTAGGATAAAAACAGGTTTTAAAAATATTCCCTTTTGGTCCCTCAAAACATGACTGTCCCGACTATTTTTCCAGAAATTTCATCAAGCCCACAAGCCA
Source organism: Pinus taeda (assembly GCA_000404065.3). Lineage (NCBI taxonomy): Eukaryota > Viridiplantae > Streptophyta > Pinopsida > Pinales > Pinaceae > Pinus > Pinus taeda. The sequence continues at coordinate 60,557 of APFE030795331.1, forward strand.
AAAAAATGTGATATTCAAGCATTTTTTCAAATGGGTGATAGAGTTGAATATGAGTGTTTGTAGAACTATTATTTCCATTATAATTCATCTACATACGCAAATGAATTGAAACATTTATCACCGATGTTGATTTCGATAGCATGTTGCAACAAAAGAAAAAACTAGTTTTACAAAAATAAAAATAAAAAATGTGTTTGTTTTATATCTTTATTTATTTTATTTTCTCCACTATCCTACTCTTCTTTGAGAATCAAATATGTTTATGTATAAGAGTATTTCCAGTGGAACCATTTTAGAAATAAGGCCTCATGTATGCACATACCCAAATTTGAAAAATGCATGTTGATAATAATTAGGGTATGAGAAGCCAACTTCCCTTCAAAAAATGGTGTCAAAAATTGTTGAAGTATGGAGTGATGCTGCAAACAAGTGATGGAGTGAAACCAATCTTCAATATATCCGTTATTTTCTTGATTTCCCATAGCCATCATACCATGAAGTTCTTGAGCTTTTAAAATGGATTGTTGATGCAAACTAAAAGAAACCTCATTTTTTTCCATAGCTTCTACAATCTCTGAATTTGAAACATTCTAAATTTCATTGTAAGTTTTCTCTGATGGTGCATGTGAGATAGAATGGGTGGGAAGGGTGGGTAAATTTGGCAGTTCAACACTGTAAGCATGTTGTACTGGTTTATTGTGGTGAGGGTGTGAAATGAGTTGAGCAGGAAATTGAGTACGGAATGGAGCATTGTGATGATGTGGTTGATTGGGTTGTGTGAATGGTTTTGATGGGCAAGCAAGATGTTGTAGAAGCACTGGTGAAGAATATCAAGGATATGTTTGTGCTACAAGATGAGGAGAGTAGTCATGCAATCATAAGGTGAACCATGCCAAACTTGTAGACAAGATTGATGGTTATATTGACATGGCTGCCCTAACACATTAGTATTCCATAATGGATTATGCAAGTAAGAGAATGGAGAAGAAGTGTTTTGAACCATACCTGTAGGCCATGATTTTCATGGTTTTGACCTTGTTGCAGCTTCCTTATCTCTTTGATATGCTACTTCCATCCTAGATAAGGAGGAACAACTATCTATGGGATGCTCCTTTTGGTCATGAGGGCAAAACACTTCATCAAATTCTTGATTTTTATAAACCTGAAAAACATCCAATTTTGCATTTAGAGAGCTAATAAAATAAACTTTAAAATTTTCGAGTAAAACATTGATTTCAACTCTTATGTCTCTTGTTCTTGTAGCAGATTTAGAAAAGAAAGAACAAACATCTCTAGAATTCTTACCAGCCTTGGAGATTCCTCCTGAATACCTTATGCACAATTCACAAACATCATCATATGACAACTGAAAAACATCACCTTTTCCTATCAAATTTAAAAGTTCTAAAAATTCATCTTTGATTCCTTTAAGGAGGAGTGTTTTTAAGATCTCTTTTTCCAAATGCTTATGTTTTGATTTTTGAAGGTTATGTTGAAATCGATCTACATAGTCCTCCAGGCTTTCATCTTCCCCTTGTATCATATCGAAAATATCTTCATCAGCCTTGCAATAGCCCTGGTACTTCTTCAAGAATATGTTCTTCATGTCCTCCCATGTTTGGATGCAGTTCCCACCTAGGCTCATGAACCATCGGAGAGCTGCTCCTTTTAGAGTAGGAGGAAACACTTTCAACCTTTGATCATTAATACAATAATCATATCCTCTACAAAGTATTTCAAACTCAAATAAAAATGTATCTAGATCTTTATTTGTCAAGCCATGAAAATTTGGTAAAGAAGATGGGGAAATTATGTGCATTTGTGTCACTCCTTCTAGATCTTTGATAGGAAATTCAAAAGTAGAAATGTGAGCCATTTCGTACCATAATATGAGATGTTTTTCATGTGTTTCTTCGAGGCTCCTTCTTCAAATGTTCATGTCAATTGGTTAGCGAAATGGGTCGTGCTTACATCACCACTTGAGAGAAATCATGAGATTTGGTTTTTCAAATTTCTATTTTTTTTTCTTAGTCATTCACACAAAAATTCAAACATTTATTTCTACCCTAAGTTCTTTAACAGATCTGTTGGAAAGCGGGTGGGGGAGTAGGGATTTTACATGCTTCTGTATGCAGGTTCTTACCTTTCTTCTTTAATACCCAATTCTTTTCTAACAAGCACTCACCAGATGCACACTACTCTTTAAAAATGGCTACACTCTCCCCGGTAACGGCGCCAAAATGTCGAGCGATAAAAAGGTGTCTTTTTAACTCCTAATTATCTTCACATTAATTGTCAACCCAGGGACGACCTTTTATTTCAAGAGTGTACTCAGTCTGAGGCGGCTATTTACTCAAGAGTAATGTTTTGCAGTATAGTGCTCAAGAAAATACAAGAGTAAACGGATGCTTGAAAATAAATTTAACAGAAACAACATAAACTCAAATGCTCTGAAATCCAACTATTCACTCAGCAAACATCAATCGAGGATACAACAAAAATAACTCATTCCTCTAGAGATTCATACAATTGAAATCAAACTAGAATAAGACAATCAATCTGAGAATGAGGAAGCAGTAACCAATGTTCTCTACAGTTGACAACCCTGCTTTAAAACAATTAAAAGGAAATAGTAATTGAACTAAAGCTGCTATTAAAAGTAAATTATGAAAACTCTTTAAAAGCAAACTCTTTCAATTAACCAACAGAAATGAACAGCAAAGTAAATGGATAACAAACTCTAATTAAAGGAATTAAACAACTAATCCTATTTAATAAATCTGAACAACGAACTCTAATTAACGGAATTGAATAACCAACAATCCATAATGAATATCAAAGCCTGAAATGAATAGCGAAGCTTTACATTTGAAATGAATATCATAACAATATACATTGAGAATGATAATAATCTCTGTTATGATGGAAAAGAACAACCACGCGATTCAATCTCAGCTTGTGCAATAAAACAATTTCATAAAATATTATAACAGCTCGCTGCAAAAACATGAAATTGTAAGGCAATACGATTCAAAGAAATAGGAATTAAATCAAACCATCACACGACAGCAATTGTAAAGGTATGATACTCAGTAGCAGCGTACTCCACCAGTGGCTGGGCCCTTAACCGCTAGCGGATGCTGCTGGACTATTTCAGATCAGGTGAATGAAGAGCAACTCCCAAATCATATATTAATCATCAAATTGTGAAATCATTACAACAACTGAAGCTTTGAGAATTACATCATGCAACAATCTCTTTTTCCTCCTATCCTATCATGAATCCTTAATTCTGAAGTTCTAATTCAAATCATAATTATGAACCCATCATTCCGAAATCATAATTCTGCATTCTCTTAGCCATCCCCAATTCTGAATCTCTAATCCTGAATCCTCAATTCTCCATCTATCTGAGAAAATCAAGCTCAAAGAACCTCGTGTTTCTCTCAATACAAGCCGAATTTGGGCAAACCATTTTTTGATAAATTAATTGGGTCCGTTCTCGACAAAACCCATGTTCTGGATTTTCCAGATTCTTCTTAATTTGCCCAGAATCTCAACCGCAAAAGTGTCACTTCTTATTCCAACAAATTTCTGAGTTGGCACTTTTAATGATCAAATCTTCAATCTGGAAATTATCTTGGAGGTTAAAAATGGTGAATAATGTTCCAACCAATTTATTAAAATTATCATTGATAAAATCATGCATAATCATCAATTTATTAGAAATAGAGGAGAATAAATAATATTCATCCATAAGAGTATAAATCATTATAAAATGGATTTATATAATAAATTATAATAAATGACATGATAAAGAAGAGTAAAAATGGATGAAATAAGTGTTAAAAAGTGGTCGTGTTCACGGCCCCATATGAATATGACCACTTTTTAATGAATATTCAATTTTAGCAATCTTGATGAAAGCATAACAATGAAGTTGCAGCAAAATATGATATAAGTGATAGCAACCTTCATTAACCATTTTCCCAAAAACTACAAACCAACTTTTGTTGAAATGTTGCAAGTAAATTTGTAATATATGAATGCCTCTATGATCCAAAAATCATATCGTTTTGATGCACAGATCATGAGATATAAACAAAATGGCTGTAAGTAAGAGTGCATGATTTCCGAAATTTTATGAACTGGTTTATCTTGAAATTATCTAGCTATGTGTATTTTAATAATATGTCTGTGTTTTCTAGAAATCACAAGAATTGAGTTCATAGTTTTAAAAATATTATGGAAATCAATTTCTGCACTTAAATTGTATGCCTTTAATGAGAAAGAAAGTAGAAAACATCCATCATATGTAGCAATTCCTCTCCCTCTCTGAAGAATTAGCATGCCCTCATGTAACGCTAGAAAACAAATAGAGGTGGTTGCTACTAGCTGTTGAATTCTATGCTTGGTGTAAAATAACATGGAATAAGGGAGGTGTTGAGAATGAATAAGAATATTAATGGATGATAAAGAATATGAATGACATGGTCATAAGAAAGAAATGAATGAAAGCAACACTCCCCCAAACTGAAAGATGATATGCCGCTTGAAAAATGGGAAGTGGTAAAGATGTGGAATGAAGGATGATAAATAATGCTCAAAATGGATTTTTATGAAATTCTCCTAAATTCGTAATAAATCAGAAAATTATGCTATTTTACCTCAATTTTTACCTCAAGAATGACATATACGGACTGACATTTATTGAAGCTGATGTAGACAGAGTTGGTACTGAAAGTGATGCAAAAGGTGGAATCCAAGCAAGCACATCATGTCTAAAAAATGGTTCACGTTCGCGAGTTGCTCGAGCCTCTTCTGTTAGTTGCAATCATGTGGTCATGCTGCGAGTAGAGTTTCCCCCCCCCATACTTGTTGTTCAACTGTAAACAAATCACTATTTTGCATAGAATGTTCTTGAATCCATAGTGTTAGTTTTGAATAGCAACAGATTAAGATGCATGCAAAAATTTCAATCAGAAAAACTTTTGTAACATGCAATAGTAATATTTTGTCAAATCAACAAGTTATGGCAGAGTGCAGTAAACATATCGCATGCTATCCCATAATGCATACATTCCCCCCTCCAATTGGAAAAGAGATTCTATGACCATAAAGCATATGAAAGGTGTTGTGTTGACGGCAAGGCAAGAGAATGAACAATACAACAGTAAATGAAGTAGAGTACACATATCAATGATAGGACAACAAGAGTTATGGTTATAATGAGAGCAGAGTGTGTAAAGATAGTTATGAATAAAAGATAGAATGCTTTGGATTGATGATAAGTTATGCAAAAAAAGAGAAAGGACAGCAATATGCCAAAAAGATACTTTATCGACAATATTCTAGCTGAAAATGATGCGATTGATCATAAAACAATTTCTCATGCACAAAGGTTCAAAACAGGGAAAATTAAGGAAATAACTTCTCTGATAAAAAGAAAAAAAATAATAAAATGGTATTATAGTAATAATTGACGATAAAATATAACTTCAATACCATAAGCATAACCTCTGCTGCCAGCAGACGTCCATAGCCTTGGAAGGGTTGCTTTTTAACCCATATGAGCCAGGATCCTCAATTTATAAATGGAGAGTTCCAGTGTTGTTCTACAAAAGAGATCAATGTGCTGGTGTGGTAACCAGATAACCACACTGCCATTCACCGGGATGTAGCAAAAGTGATCAGGCCGGCTCGTGATAAGACCTCCTGTTCCAAGGATAATTTTGCTATCCAATGGATCATAACCCTGGTGTGGTGGCCATAATGGGAATGTCACTTTCTTACAGCCTTATGAACATGGTAGGCTGGCTTGTAATGAGACCCCCTATCCTCCATCTGCGAACAAAATTTTGTTGTTATTACACATTTTTATGATAAAACGAGTTAGGCTCAGTACTCCTTAAGAGTAGGGATGGTGGAAGAAGTTGAACATGTCAATAGAAAAAAATATACCCATAATCTCATTTATTACAGACAGAGAGGATTATAACTAGGAATGGTGGAACCAACATGGTATTAAGATGATCAATCAGTATCATGTACAACAGAAAACAATGTAGTAAAGTAGTATATAAATAATTGTGTCCCTTTTGAAAATAAGCTATCATCAAGGAGCTGTCCTGTTAAAGATCATAACGTAAATGATATTAACTCGCTTCAATAGAATCCATAATTCTTGTCCTCATAAAAGTAGTGTACTTCATGCCATGAAAGGAAATTAGTAAACTGTGGTTGAGACGAATTAGGAATAATCCCACAATAGGAAGAAAGGGTTGCTCTCGAAAATACTCCCAAAGTGTTGTTTCTTTGAAGGAACAGAAAAAACACTCAAAAAAGTGTTGTTCTTTGTGGGGAACAAAAAAGAAAATACACACCAAAAAGCAAAAATACACACAAAAAGGTGTGGTTCCCTGTAGGGAACAACAAAAAAATGCATGTGAAAAAGTGTTGTTCCTTAAGAGGAACAAAAAAAATGCGAAAATGTTGTTCCTTTGAAAAGGAACAACAAAAATGTGAAAGTGTTGTTCTTTCGGAAATGAACAGCAAAAATGTGAAAGTGCAGAAGTGTTGTTCTATTTGAAAAGGAACAACAAAACATGAAAGTGTAGAAGTGTTGTTCCATTCGAAATGGAACAGAAAAACGTGAAAGTGTAGAAGTGTTGTTCCATTCGAAAAGGCACAACAAAACATGAAAGTGCAAAAGTGTTGTTCCATTCGAAAAGGAACAACAAAACGTGAAAAAGGAACAACAAAATGAACCATGGAAAAGGAACTTTTCGCATTATGGCACAGGTTTGGAGCTATGGTACAGGTGTTGTCCTTGATGGCAACCTTCTTTGGTAACAGATCTCAGTTCAGGCTCTCAGAAAGTAGAAAAAGACATATACGCAGGTTCATCTAGACAAAGGCGCGTATACACGCGTGTTATACATTACAAAAACGCGTATATGTTGGTGATCATTCTTTTGGTCCATGGTAGTTAGATCTTGGAACTTGAACCTATGTTTTGGACCATGGCGTCTCGTCAGATGTGTTGATCCCTAGTTTTGGGTTCATGGTATTGAAATATTATGGTTTTGGACCATGGTATTGGGGAAGGCCTAAGGCTATAAAAGAGGAAGGGGATCTTGTGACAAATTACCATCTGAATTATTATTGAAGACCTGATAAAGTGCTAGAGCTGGTATATTGGGTGGTGATGCAGATCTGGATCTAAAGGAAGGAGGAACCTTAGCGCAAAAGGAAGGATAAGTTCTATTCATGGGTCATAATATTTAAGCCTGGATGATAGTATCTTTGTATGATTTTGATCTGCTAGATATGGCGCTTGGTTGATCTATAAGTCTGATAATCTGGGTTAATTAGTGATTGAATATCTGGAAGAGTGTGTTGTCTTTTATAGATCTGTACGCAGGTTTAGTGAAGCGAAGGCGCGTATACACGCAGTTTAGGTGAAGTAAAGGCGCGTATACGCAGGTTGGTCCATACGCAGATGCGTATGCACGCAAGTTGCAGATTGTTGAAATTGCATATATGCTTTAAGTTGTGATCTAGCTGTTTCTGCTTATTCTGGGTTCTGTTGTGTGGTTTCTGGTACTGTGTTTTTGGGTACAACTGGCAAAGAAGTATCGACTTGAATTCAGATCTAGTTGGTGAAAAGGAGTTTGGTTGATGAAGAATTTCTTGATGATTGTTTGATGTTCATGGATCCATTCTGAAAATTGATGAAACGTGGTCCCTGGAAGACAGAGAAGGTTGTAGCCTTCTGTAGGCAAGCACCTACACACTAGTATCTTGGCTAGTGCAAGACCTAAAGGGGGTTGTAGCTCCCTTCCAGGAGAAGTTGGAAAACGAGAGAGAGTTGTAGCTCTTTGCAGGTTGCAGCCTGCATACTGGTAAACGGACTGCACCAGTATATTGTAAAAGAAGTTTCTAATTGAAAAGAAGATAGAGACGAATTGCAGCAGGTGGTTTTCACCCACATTGGGTTTCCACCTTATATCTTGTGTTCTTGTGTGTGACTGTATTTCTGCTCTGTTTTACTGTCTCTGGTTACTGTTATTTGATTCTGCATCACATATTATCAATCATCATCAGAAAGATTAAGTAAAGTAAAATCTTGTTTTGTATACGCGGGTTTCCTTTTGAATAGTTGCGTATATACGCGGGTTGAATTAACTGAAGTAGCGTATACATTTTGGTTTTTGAAAAGGAATAATTATCTTGATAATACTGATTCACCCCCCCTCTCAGTATTATTTCCATCAATTGGTATCAGAGTCAGGTCCTTCTGAAGAAGCTTGATCGCTTGAAGGAAGATCTTTCATCATGAGCAACTACGAGAGGGAAGCATCAATCAGGCCACCGGTTTTTCATGGGACAAACTTCATATATTGGAAGGTGAGAGTCACTGCCTATCTTCAATCTCTGGGTACTGAAGTATGGGATATCATCGATACAGGGTATACCTTTCCAGCATCAACTCCCATAGATCCGGCTGAGAAGAAGAAATATGAAACGAATGCAAAGGCGGTCAATACTCTATTGGGATGTCTATCACAATCTAAATTTGTCAAAGTCATGCAGTATAAATCTGCTAAGGAAATATGGGACAATATTGTTCTGAGCTATCAAGGAGATGAACAGGTAAAAAGGGAAAAACTCCAAACTCTCAGAATTCAGTATGAAAATCTCAGAATGTATAATGATGAAAGTGTGGCTAACTATTTTCTTCGTGTAGATGAGATTGTTAATTGTATGAAAA
>APFE030795333.1:0-11270 GCA_000404065.3 Pinus taeda
TCTTTAATAAGAGAACAGGAAAAACTCTTACACCTTGGTCTTCTTAATCTTGGAAACTCTTCCAAGAAAGCGTTAGCCGCCCAGCAGCAACCAAATTTAAAGAATCCCAAGAAGTCATATCCTCAAAAGAATGGTCCTAAACCAAACAAGGGTCCGAAGCAAACTCAGTCTCAAAATGAAAGATCATTTCAGCAAAATGATAAGACCAATAAAAACAAATGGAAGAAGACTGATAGACATTGTAACTTTTGTAATCGAGATGGCCACTTAGAATCTAAATGCTTTAAGAAGATGAAAGCCTTGGAAGCCACAATGAAGAAACATAACATCCATGTGGAGCATTCTTCTACTTCAACTTCAACTTCATCTTCAGGAATGGCACTTTCTGCATGTCGTTGCCAATCATCTCAGTCTGGTTATGCATTAAATGTATCTTCTTCTTCTCATTCTCATGAGTGGCTCATTGATTCTGGAGCCTCTTATCACATGGCCAGAAACAAAGCCATGTTTTCTTCTTTACATGATTGTAACACCAAAAATATATATGTTGGTGATGATAGATCTCTTAATGTTGTAGGGACTGGAGCTGTTCATCTAGACAATGGTCAGTTTAATGATGTATTATGTGTTCCAACCTTAACCAGCAACCTTCTATCTGTATATCAGATAACTCATTCAGGTGAAGGTAAAATTGTTGAATTTTCACCTCATGATGTTGTAATCAAGGATCTAAGAGATCCTAAACAGATTCTAGCTACTGGTATTGGTGATGATTCCACAAGGTTGTATAAGTTTCACAACTTTGGGTCATCAAATCTTCCCTCAGTATTTGTTGCTCATAATGATGAAGTGAGCAAACTTTGGCATGAGCGATTTGGTCACTTAAACTATCGCTCCCTTCAGCATCTATGTAAAGAAAATATGGTGACAGGTCTTCCTATGGTATCTTGCAGAGATGGTGTTTGTTACGGATGTGTACTCGGAAAACATCATCGGGGCAATTTTGAAAAACGTGCCTCTTGGCACGCCTCAGCCCCTTTACAGCTTGTGCACAGTGATTTATGTGGTCCACTTCCTGTTGCTTCATTCTCTGGCTGCAAGTATTTCTTAACTTTCATTGATGATTTCTCCAGACGCACTTGGGTATACTTCTTAAAACTCAAGAGCGAAGTATTTTAACACATTTTTGGCCTTCAAAGCCTTTGTTGAAAAACAATCTGGACATCAAATTCTTAAGCTAAGAACTGATAATGGTGGAGAATATGTTAAAAACACATTCATCAACTTTTGCACCGAAAATGGAATTCAAATGCAACATACTGTTCCATACACTCCACAACAAAATGGTGTAGCTGAAAGGAAAAATCGCACCTTAAAGGAAATGGCTAATTGTATGCTGCAATCTAAAGGACTCAGTCTTAGTTTTTGGGCCGAAGCAATTAATTGTGCAAATTATATAATAAATCGCACTCCTACTAAGGTTCTAAAGAATATCACTCCAGAAGAAGCTTGGAGTTCCATTAAACCAGATGTAAGTCACTTTCGTATTTTTGGAAGTGAAGCATGGGCCCATATTCCAGATGAAAAGCATAAAGCTTTAGAACCTAAGAGTGAGAAATGTACTTTTGTTGGATATTCTAAAGATGTAAAAGGTTATAGACTTATTCCATTTAAGTCCAAAAATGTTATCATTAGAAGAGATGTAAAATTTGATGAAAATAAATCGGCCTGCGAGCCTAGTCCGGCGGATTTGCCACCTCTTCCTATCTCTTCTACTTTTGAAAACATTTCTTCTTCAGATGATGAAAGTGAGGATGACAATCCTCCCCCACCTTCTCAGCATCCTCAACTTCCAAGATGGGTCTGTGCTACTCAGGATGCAGCAGGTGATCTTGCCGGTGATCCTACAGATCAGCGACGTACACGTTCTCAGTTTGAAAGAGCCTCTTCTTTACTGGCTCAAGCTCCAGTAAATCATGATCCTGACACTTTTGCAGAAGCTTCAGGCCATCCACATTGGGAAGCAGCTATGAATGAAGAATATCATTCATTGTTGGCAAATGATACATGGGATCTTGTTCCTCTACCAAAGGGACGCAAACTTGTTAGATGTAAATGGGTTTACAGAACCAAGTATGGACCAGATGGGAAAGTTGATAAACATAAAGCTCGTCTTGTTGCTAAGGGCTTTTCACAGGTTGAAGGCATTGACTACACTGAAACCTTCTCCCCTGTTGCCAAAATGAACTCTATCCGCCTTGTTCTTTCCCTTGCTGCCTCTTTAAAATGGGAAGTCCATCAGATGGATATTAAATCTGCCTTCCTGCATGGGGACTTGCATGAAGAAATCTATATGGAACAACCCATTGGCTTCATCCAAACAGACTCCAGCCTTGTATGTCGACTTAAGAAATCTCTTTATGGTCTCAAGCAAGCTCCTCGGACTTGGTATGCCAAAATGGATAACTTTCTTTTAGAATCTGGCTTTTCTAGGTGTCATTCTGACAATACTGTCTACACCAAGACAGTGGGAAACTCTCTTATCATCCTTGTTCTTTATGTTGATGATCTTATTCTTACTGGTAGTGATCCCATCCTTATAAACCATGTGAAGTCCAGCCTTAAAAAGAAATTTGAAATGACAGACTTAGGACACTTACACTATTTTCTCGGTCTTCAAGTCTTGCAATCCAAGGAGGGTATTTCCCTTTCCCAGGCCAAGTATGCTTGTGATATTCTTCGTCATTTTCACATGGAAGATTGTAAGCCAGCTCCTTCTCCCTTTCAGTCTGGAGTCAAACTTTCAGTATCTTGTACTTCTCCTGAAGTTGATGCTACCTTATACCGTCAACTTGTAGGAAAACTCTTGTATTTAACCCATACTCGTCCTGACCTTTCCTTTGCTGTTGGCCTTGTTGCTCGTTTTATGCAAAACCCCGTGAAAGTCATTGGAAAGCAGCTAAAAGAATACTTCGTTATGTTCGAGGTACATTATAGTTTGGGATTCATTACAGTGCCAAAGCAGCTCCTCTATTAGTTGGTTTCACTGATTCTGATTGGGCTGGTGACCCTGATGATCGGAAGTCTACTGCCGGTTATGTCTTCACTCTTGGTTGAGGACCTATTACATGGGCTTGTAAGAAACAGGCTGCCATTTCTCTTTCGTCAGCAGAAGCAGAGTATCGTGGTGCCGTGGAAGCTAGTAAGGAAGACTTGTGGCTTCGTCAGATCCTATCAGAATTGGGCTTTGAGCAGCAGCATCCGACTACACTTTGGTGTGATAATCAAAGTGCCATTCAGCTTTGCAAAGATCCAGTTCAGCATCAGCGCAGCAAACACATTGAACTAAACATGCACTTCATCAGAAAACTCATTCATGACCATGTTCTTGAAGTGCAATATTGTTCAACAGATGATCAGGTTGCAGACATCTTCACAAAGGCTCTCACAGAGGCGAAGTTCACTAAACTTCGATATATGCTTGGAGTTCAGGAAGTTGTCACTAAGGGGGGATAGGCTCTAGTGCCTCTTTCCTTCTCCTATTGTGTCATATTTGTAAATCCTTCAATCCTATCCCAAGTTGTTCTTAAGGGGGGATGTTAGGATATTCCGACACATAGGAAATAGTTTAAGTTCAACTTGGTCTAGTATAGAGTTAGGTATAGAGTTAGGTAAAGTGTGTTTCTTTACCGTTGTACATTTTGTAACTTACAATCCGACGGTCACGATATGTAGTGATCCGACGGTTCATTCTCCCCTCGGTATTACCGACACTTGATCCGTGGCTTGACACCCGATTGGTCCATGAATTCTATTTAAAGCGCATGGAGGGTCATTTGTAGGTTAACCGTGCATGAGAGAAGCTTATGTAAATTTTCATTCTTTTATTAATAAATTGCCTGTAGTAGCCACGTTGGCGCAGGTCGTGGACTATTTCCCTCTCTGAGGGTTTTAACCACGTCAAAATATTGGTGTATTGATCTGTGATCTGTTTGTGAGCGGTGTCCTTTTGGTGTTCTGTCTGAGGAACTTACCCTGTATATTCCTACAAGTGGCCAAATTGAAAAAAATATTGTTGGAAACCATATCATAGAGGAAACGTGGTTTTATGCAATAGAGACAAATATTGGATAATATCATTCTAGTTAGAGAAGCCATTCATTCAAGCAAGGAATTAGATAAACGAGGAATGGAGATAAAGTTGGATATGGTCAATGCCTTTGACCAAGTAAGACACTCTTTTATTTTCTTGGATTATAAGGTGGATAAACGTATTCATTGGCTCCCTATGGATTGTGCCATTGGTTAATGATTGACCCACCCTTTTTTGTTGCCTCTCAAGGGCTAATGTATGGCTACGCTCTCTCTCCTCTACATCACATCATTAGTGCTAAAAGTCTTAGTAAGAATTTAGAGAAATCCATGCAGGAAGATAATTTGGTGGGATTGAGTATCATATGAAATGTTAAATGTGTCAATCCCTCTGATTTTTTAGATGACACTCTCCTATTGGGAGGTGCCTCCAAAATAATAGTCCTCTGCTTTATTTATTTTTTTAATCCTAGTTTGATCTATTAGGAAGTATGGTCAATAAAAGGTAACGTTAATTATACAACGGGAATTGTGTTGAGTAAATGTTGAATAACGTGTCAAGGATATTGGAGTTTTTAATCATCATGGAGTGGAATCATTCAAATATTTAGGAATCCAAATTTCACTTGGAGCATATAATGCAAAAGAATGGGGGGAAATCTTGTATAAAATAAAAAAGAGAATACAAGCTTGGGGGGCACAATGGTTAAATGTTGCAGGAAAGGTCGTCTTAATAAAATCAATGTTCTTATATCTTCAAGTTTATATGTGTTCAAGTTTACTTGCCCCAAATGGAGTAATCCACCAAATTGGTGGGATATTGTGGAAGTTTCTTTAGAAATGAGGAAGGAACAATAACATAAATTTCATTTAGTGAATTGGAATACCATGTGCCATTCAAAAAAAAATTGGTGGATTAGTTCTAAAAGATCATGAGATCATGAATCTAGCTTTCGATGCAAATATAGTTTGGTGCCTTCTTTCATATTCCCATGAATTGTGGAAATTGGCTTTTGTGCACAAATATTTCCAAAAGAATAGGCTAATCAGACCCAAACAAAAGGTATAGCCAGAACAAGTTTCTAAAATTGGAAATTATCTAACTGGTGGCCTAGATTATCATGGACCATTTGGGTTGGCAAGTTGGAAATGTCATGCACATTAGTCTTTGGAAAGATCAAATTCCTTTAGCAGATCTAGTGAGTGAGAATGAAGGAGTAATGCAATTAGCTAAATAGATGGAGGAAAATATATTCAACAAGATCGATGATATATTGTGGTGGGATCTCAATGGTTAATGGCTCGTTTGGTGTTTTTCAAATATCCCCACAGATCTTCAAAATCATTGTTCAATGGTAGTAAAAGCACTAAAAGATTTCACCCCAATAGCTACTTCAAGATTGGATTGGTGCATATAGATGGATAGTAAGAATAATATATACACAGTGATAGTAGGATGTGGTTTGTTAATTCAAAATTCATTCACTCACCTGTAGAGAAAATATGGGGAAGAATTTGGTATAAGGATGGATTGCCAAAAATTAATCCCTTCTATTGCAAATTATTCTTTGGAAAGATATTGACAGGATAAAACCTCAAGAAAAGAAATATTCAAGGCCCCTCCTATTGTGTCATGTGTGATACGGCATATGAAGGCATCCCTCATGCCTTTGGAAAATTCTCCCTCTCTTTTGGTGTCTACAAAATCACTTCGGGCAAGGCTAAAGATAACTCATCCATTCTAAAAAATTGGAAAGAAATGTTTGAGGAATGGAAAATTCAAATCCCATGGCAGCGAAAATTCAATTCAATATCCATGACATGTTGGATGGCTTACCAAAGTTTTCTCTTTAGGCAGTTTGGATTGGTCAAAATCAAGCTATATTTAACGATGTTCATCTAAATTCAATTACACTAGACTCAAAAGAAACTCAGATACTCTTTAATTTAATATGCACTAGAGGTTATTAGTTTCTAGATAGTGGGGAAAATTTGTTAATCTCTTTTTTCCATGTATGTGCACAATGGATTATGTTTTTGAAGAAGATGTAAAGGAAACTCTTATTAATTATTAACCATTAAACCAACATGGTTCCATCTTAAATCTTGATTTATCAATCCCCAAGACGGATCAAATCTCTTGAGGTACAACCCTTTCCTCAAGTTTTGCACTCAGAAAAGAGGTTTGCACCTTGAGAGATTTGATCCTTCTAGGGGACTAGAGTAAGGATGGATTAAGGTTTATATAATAGTAATTTCATTTTAAATTTAAAACCATTATTTCCTGGATAGGCTCTATCTAGCTCCGTATGGGAGAGATGTTGTAAGATTATGTAGGTTACGTTATGTTGAGATTTTGATGTTGAAAAGTGTGCAACAATAAATGCTAAATTTAGAAAGTTTTAAAAACAGAATTGCTAAAAATAGCACTTCTAAGAATAGCAGTTTGGACAGTGAAAATTTTGGCCACCTTGGGTGAGAGGTGAAACTGCTAAAGTTAAAATCTTCTAAAAATAGCATTTCATGGTCCCTTCGTATTTGTAGTAGTTCCTGGTCTATCTATAGGAAGTAAATTCAAATTTGGTCTTACCAATAGTTTGGAATATTAATTAATTAATTCTCCATGAGTTAATTAGTTATGGAAAAGAAAACTGAAGTCTTTATGAGAACATGCAATTATTTCTCCACTAATTTGGGAATGTGTCCTTGATTTTCTCCACTAATTGAGGAATTAAGGATGAGTTCTATATTGAGAGGATCAGATGACTTCATTTAACTTAGTCAAGTTCAATTAGATTAATTTAACAAGTTGTTAAATTAATGAGATATAGTTTGTTGATGCTTGCATGCATGTGACAACTATTATTTTCAGATAATTGTGTATTCACTCATGGATAAGTAATGCATGTCAGTTCTATTAGAGACCCAATTGAGATGAGAGAAGGGACAATGTACTATCAATTAGATTAATATTTTTCCTATAAATGAAGCTCATCCATGATGAGGATTTATCTCCTTCTGGTTTGTGCAGTTAATCAGAGATTAGTGAGTGTGTGATGAGGCCAAATCACACAGGTGGCAGCACTGGACCCCAAGTAAACTGCACAAGGATATAGGAGGCTTCGAGGGTAGAAGAGAAGGTTTGTGCGAAGCCTTTGACTATCTATGAGTAGCAGAGAGATTGTAATGAGAGCTGGATAGCTTCTGAGCTAATGCTTTGTGTAATCCAGACTATATTTCGACTTGTATGATAATACAAAGTTGGGATTTTAGGCTGAGGCTTTCCCCGAGTAAATTCTTCGGTGCTATATGTGATTGATTCCTTCTTATCAGTTATATGTGTTCTTATTGATGTTGCCCATGGTTGATTAACCTTTCGTTAAAAATTTTGTAGAAGTAGATCAAATGTTTTGCTTTAGTATATTGCATCACCTGGTTGATCTACAGGTGGGAAGTTTCTACATGGTATCAGGTTTCACTGATTTTGTAGATTGATTTTGAGATTGATCGATTTTGTAGTTGTCGACTTCTCGATTCTGTAAATGCTTCAGGTTCCAATATGTTTTTTCTTCCTTGTCAAGTTCTGGCAATATCGTTGGAACTAGGATATTCGACAACTTTTGAATGAGTTCCCACCCTACTTCGTCATTCTTCCATTCATACCTTCCTTTTTTTATCAAATTTGGTTAGATAATTGTACCAACCCCTACCATTTCTGCAACCATATGTTCAATTTCACTCATTTGGGCATATGGATATCTATAAGGCTTGACATTTGGAGGAACACATCCTCAAATAAAATGAATAGGATGATCATGATCACAAATACGTGGGAGACCTTTGGGAGTCTCAAATACCTTGGAATGATTGTTGAAGACTTTTTGAAGATATGGAGAAATACATGATTTTGATGTGCAAATAGTTAGCGAACATAATTGTGAAATTACTCCTCGTTGTTATTTCTTTAGAAGCTTTGTCATTCTATCAGAGTTGATTATCTTTCTTGGTTTCCCTTTGATACCCCTTAATTCAACTTCCTTTCCTATCAAAGAAAATTTCATAAAAATTTCTTGAAAATTAAAAGCTATTATACCCAAGGATTTTAGCCATTGGACTCTTAATACAACACTAACACCACCCATTAGAATGGAAAACATTGGGCTATTCAATACATATTTTCCCATGGATAGTTTGATATTTTGGCACTTTCCAGAGCAATTAATGGTTCCTCCACTTACAACCATCACTTGACTCTTTGGTGTTGGATCTAGGAAGCAATCCAAGTCCTTGGCTATCTTACAATTAATAAAATTATGGTTACTACACGAATCAATTAACACTATTGCCTTTTTTTTCTTGATATGTCCTTCTACCTTTACCATTTGAGGAGTGGTAATTTCGATGAATGCATTAAAATGTATAGTTGGATTCATTTCTTGTTTCTCTGGGGTTGGTTCCTGGTCAGTATCCTTTTCTTTTGATGTTTCTTGACACTTTTCTTCATGATATTTCACTGTTTGAACCTTCTTCTTCTTGATATGTCCTTCTATCTTGAGAGTTTGGGGAGTGGTAATTTCTTCTAATGGTTTACAAGATATGGTCGAATTCATTTCTTGATGCTCGATGTGATAATTCACTTCTTGAACATTTTTCTTCTTGATATGTCCTTCTATCTTGATAGTTTGAGGATTGCTAATTCTGGCCAATGCATTACAAGATATGGTTGGACTCATTTCTTCTTTCTTGATGTGATCTTTCACTTTTTGAACACTTTTCTTCTTGATATGTCATTCTATCATGAGAGTTTGAAGAGTGGTAATTCTTGCCAATGCTTTACAAGATATGCTTAGATTAATTTCTTCTTTCTTTGGGGTTTGGTCCTGGCACATATCCTCTTCTTTTGATGTTTCTTGATCCTTTTCTTCCTCCTCTTCATACTCTATGTGGAATAATTTCTTCTCAGCACACTTATGACCTTTAGTGCATTTTCTATCATAATTGTAACAAAGCCCTTTTTTTCTTTTTTCTTCTAATTGTTGTGGTGTAACCCTTGTAGCCTATGGAAGGCTTGGAGAAATAGCACTTTCATTATTATAGTTGTGAGGGGTAGACTTCATTGTTACCATAATTTTACTTTCCACTTTGTAACAAAGCCTTTTTTCTCCTTCCAATTATTGTGGTGTTGCTCTAAAGAAGGTGTTTCTCTTTACATCCTCATAATGTGCTATCATTTCCTCCGCGAAAATTGACCACGTAACAAGTTGTTTATGAGAACGAATCCCTTTATACCATAAAAATTGATCCTGTTCTAAATATGAAGATGTAATACATACCTTTTGTAAAAGTGGTACACCATGTAGATCAAAATATTGCTCCATCTGAAGTATCCAATTTACCGGATCCTTGCCATCAAACTTCCTCATATCGCCTTTTCTTGATTTTAGGAGCTCGATCTTGAATTGACTATAACTCTGTAATTTGGTTCCAGTTTTGAAATTTCGACCTATAGTAGACCTTTGTGTCCTCTTACCAATGCCACTAGTCTGATCGAATTTAGATTCCCCAAGAAAGAGTTATGCACAATCTCCCAAGATGACCTAATTATATACCTTTTTAGAAGAGAAAACTTGTATGAAGTTCCATGTGTCACTGTTTTGACCTTAGGATTAGAAAAATATACACAAGAAACTACAGTCCGTCCTCTTTCTGTAGCTTGTGACGAAATTTCAATCTGATGCTCAAAATGAAAGTTATGACTATTTTCCCCAGGTCACCTGTTTGGAATGTAATTCAGGAGTCTGCAAAATGACTAACTTCCCAAGATCATATTTCTGCAATTATTGTGCGAAAATCTCTAAAATTCGGACCCGAGGTTCAACACAATTTCTTCTCAAATGGGTTTTTTGTAGCGTCTGAAATGTCGTAGAAAAAAGTTATAGCGCAAATTCCACGATGACCTATTTGGAGTAGCGAAACCCTAGAATTCAAAGCTCTAATACCAAATGTTATGAAACCAACTCACAAAAAGATAGAAAAGATAGATCAACACTTTTTGAAGGAGAGGGGCATGTTAGGCCCCTATACTGCTAGTGTAACCTCTTATTGTTATTAGTACAACCCCCTTATTTTATTGTTGTACCCATGTAGTCCCCATATTGTTATTATTGTGCACCATAGAAGCCCACTATTGTTATTATTATGCCCTTACATTATTATTATTATGTCGGCTCTGATTATATTATGACCCCTTAGACTCCTATATATAGAACGGAGGTCTTGTCATTTGTATCATCCAAATATTGTTCATTTGTGTAATGTAAAGGAGGTTTCCCCCTCGAAGAGGCTAAATTCTAAGGCGTTGGTCTATCTTTTCTATCTTTTTGTGAGATGGTTTCATAACAAAATTCTACATGGTATTGGAGCACTAGTAATCAAGGAAAAAACAGTATACTAAGAGGAGATTTCAAATTTTTGAGTTTTAGCCTGAACATTTTCAGAGAATATCTAGAAATTTATGTACAAAATTTCATAAAAAAAAATAGCAGATTTGGATTCCTTGTGGAAAAATACCCAAAAAAAAAATCGGCTGAATCGGAGTTCAAATGAGGGAGATATTGGTGATTTAAAATCAGCTCTTTTTCTAGAAAATTTCGTGACAACGGGAAAGTGAAAATAGATTGGTTTGCTAGCCAAGAACCTGGATGCACTTGAGGTACAAGATGCATCTAAATCCTTGAGGAGCAAGGTAAAGGTTAGATACTTGGTCATTGAGAGGGAAAGTAAATTACCTCTCAACATGTAGAGCTAGAACAAGTCTCAGACAATTATGGAGGATCCACGATTGGTGCAACAAATTTAGGAAGTTGTGGAGCAGCTATAATAGGGGATGTTGAGAGGAGATCAAGTAGAGACATCTACTCATGCAGAGACATCCACTATGGGGAAACTTCGAGCCAGGTGGGCTGAGGGATCACATGCAGCTATACCTCCAGGTAGGAGGTGGGCAATGTGGAGTGATCATTCTAAGGAATAGGGGCAAGATCCTTGAGGTACCCAACCTCTTGGATGAGACCTTGCTATGGGAGCCCCGATGTGGAGTATTATGAAATGACTTATTGGGTAGAGACAGATGCAGATTGAGTGGCAGAGAGAGCTACAGTGTAGGGAATCCTAGGACA
>APFE030795336.1:0-11448 GCA_000404065.3 Pinus taeda
AAAAGAATGAATAATAATAAATAATAAACAATAAAGAATAATAAATAAATCACTTGATAATAAATAATAAAGAAAAATAAATGATAAATGATATTAATAACCATATTTAAGAAATAAAATCAAAGGAAAGTAGAGAAAAAGTAGCATGCAGACACATGGAGGGTGTGCATGTGGGACACATGGAGGGTGTGCATGTGGTTTCCCTTCCAAGGCTTTTTTCTATTTAATGAATGGTGAGGAGGTTGGGAGGGGTTCCATCATTCGGAGGTTCTATCTTGCATTCTCTTGGGAGAATGGTAGACCAAGACTTAGGAATACTGGCAGTAGTCATTGATTAAGGGCTCGGGGGTGGCCCGTTATAGCAGAATCCTGCGCAATTGAGCCTACGATTGGGAGGAGAGTCGTCCCCAAAACCCTGATGCAGTAAGCCTATTTCATCCACAAGTAAGCTCAGGTAAGCGTTTAAATTTAATGTTAATAAGTTAATTAGATATTCGTAATATGGGCTGTTACATATGTGTTCCTAAAAGTGAGTGGCTACAGTTCATTAGAGAGGCTCACACCTCTAAGGTTGTAGAGAAATTTGGTGTAGGGAAGAAAATTTCCAACTTGTAGAGGTGTTGGCCTAAGATGCAAGAACACGTAGCTAGGTTGTTAAAGAGGATGCATGCTTAATTGTACCAACAAACCTAGTTATAGGAAATAGGGTTTATATCATCCCTTACATATACCCACTCATCGTTGGGGAATCATTTCCATGGACTTTGTGGTAGGGTTACCAAAAACCAAGAAATGACATGGCTATCTATTTGTGGTAGTTGATAGGTTTAACAAGATGTGTATTCTAATGCCTTATAAAAATACCATCAGTGGGAAAGTAATAAACTTGTTCTTTGGAAAATTTTGGTTGCACTTTTGGATACCAAGGAGAATCACTTTAGACATGGACATAATATTTCTCAATATATTTTGGACTACATTATGAGAGAAGATGGACATGAAGTTGAAGAGGTCTACAGTATTCTATGCATAGAAAAATGAGAAGACATAAGTAGTCAACAAGACATTGGTGCAAGTTTTGAGGGGTTATAATTAGAAGCATCCAAAGACCTAAGATAAAAATATGGTATAAATACAATAATCTTATAATAAATAAATCCACACTTCCACTGGTAAGTCCCCTTTTGAAACTTATTTTGAATATTTTCCACCTTCACCTTTTGATATTGTATATCGGAAACAAGGAAGAGTGAGGGAGGATTTTATAGGGGATGACTTACGAGAAGAAAATTTTATTGAGAAGATTAGGAAGATCCATATACAAGTATGAGAGACACTGTAAAATTCAAAGGAAAAATACAAGGCCAAAATGATCAACACAAAATAGAGAGGTCATTCAAGGTGGGAGACAAAGTATGGTTATAGTTGAATAAATAGAGGTTATAGGGTCCTAGTAATAAAATCAAGACTTTGTGATATGGTACCTTTAAGATAATGGAAAAGGTGGGAGATAACTTATATAGACCCAATCTAGCCCCATACATGCGTATTTACATAGTGGTGATTGTAGAGAATATGAAACTCTATGAGTCTTCCATGCCAGAATAGGAAGGGGAATAAGTCCTACCTTTTGTAGAAGATTTGGCATTAGATGCTCAAGAATAGTTGATATAAGATACAATTTTGTAGAAGAGGCCTAGAACTACAAGATAGGGGTAGCATGACTTTGGTAAATTAGGTTGAAAAGATAACTTCTAGGAAAGGCTAAATGGTACACTCGGGAGAAGGTGGAGGAAATTTTTATGCACCTCATTCAGTCAAACCTTTTGGGGACTGAAATCCTCCCAATATGGTGAGGTTCAATCTAGATTATATCAATACATTATTTTTCATCCATATCAATGCTTTCGAAGTAGAAAAAATGGAGGAATAAGCTCAAAAGACCATTTTTATTGGTGGGTCCCAGTTTGGAAAGTTGGGGTCTTAAAATTTTTGAAAGAAATTTGAGGTAGAAAATGGTGTTTTGGGGAAAAATCCCCCCCTTAAGAATTGTCCTTAAAGCATTATTCTACACACATATAGTTTCCCAATGATGTAATAATTACCTCAATCAGAGTTTGTATGCAAAAGTTATGCCACTCATAAGTTGGCATTCCTATTTTGACCACTATAATTCGCGAGGATGCCACGTTAGCCCCATTATTCATGGAAAATTGGTCAAAAACATGATCCTCATAAATAAGACTCTATATGATTCCATATTGTAACTCTATTTAAGAGTTGAAGGAGTCAAACTTAACCACTAGCATGCTATCCCACTGTGTTATAACTAGGCCACTAGGAGGACGAGGATCCACTCTATTTGAGTGAATTTTGTTCCATAGATGAGAGTGGATAGGGAGAGAGAAAAAAAATATGATTTGTGAACTATAGGATCTCACATTCCACAAGCCTCACTTCTTTGTACTTGCATCCATTTTTCCATTCAGAGAAAGAGAGCATAGTTGTCTCAACTTCCAACTAGGTTTTCTCCTAAAGGGGTTACCCAAGTTATATATTTTGTTAATTTGTGTTTGTGAGTTTTATATGTTCTATATTTTATGTATAATTATAATTTGCAAGCATATGCAATAAAAAATCATTTACAAATCCTTAAATCTAAGAAGAAATAAACCCTCAATGTAGATTTTGGATTTTCAAATATATTTTAGTAGATATGTTGTGAATGAGCATCCAATGGAATATCCATGAAAATTTAAGGATCATTAGGCCTATCTCCAATATCTTATAAATTCCTATAAGGGGAGGCCAAATTTGAGGTAATAGGGAGAGAAATTAAGGAAGTATACACTGGTAGAATACTCAGGGAAACTACTTTGCATGTTCAAGGAAGCCTTACTACTAGCCAAGTAGGATTCAATATCAACGTGCTAAAATGGATGCATACATCCCAAAATATAGCTTTGGTATGTTTTTATTTCTATTAATATATAAATATTATGATTCTTTCCCCTACATACTATTGTTGATTTTTGTTGGAGATAGGTTAGTTTGAGAGATTTAGATTAGATTTCATTTCTCTAACCTTGTATGTTTGGAAGAGAGCTTGTTGTTTTTGATTGTATGTAGGTTTCAAGTGTAGGAGTTAGGTGCAAGCACTTTAGAGGAAGAGATGGTATCTCCATCATCCATCATTAACTAGGATCATCAAAACCTTTGCCACAAGAGGTATGGTTCTTTCCCTTCTCTTTTCCATTTCATGCATCAAAGAGAATTAGAGAATATATATAAAGGTTATGATTGCATGTGATCTATCCCTCTGTCAATACATATCTAGGGAAGGTGTGTAGAGTATCATGCTCCCAACCACTAATAAGGAAACTTTTATTAGCAAAGTTGAATGGCATTTAATGAATACATGGATAACTTTGAAGTACTCTAATCAAAAGGAACAAATGAAAAAAACCTACTAAGAAACATCTATATCATTTTAAATATGAGGTTGAATATGTAGAAAATAATGTGTAGTAAGGATGTTCAAACACCTATATTAAGAATGTCAAAATCATTCATAGAATTTGACCTTGAAGATTAGTTTCAATATCCACCCATTATTCATTTTGGCATGAGTGAACACCATAATTGATTTCTCACAAATAACTTGTACACTTGCAAAATGAAAAATTTAGAAAACTTGTTCCCAAACTAATGTTTCTTCAATTTTTATATTATCAATGGGGAATATTTCATTTTAAAGAGTGTTAAAAATTGAAAATTTGTAATACCACTCCAATATGATCTAGCCAATTAAAATACTTAAACAAACCTTTAATAATCTATCACTATGATAAAATAAAGAGATTGGTGATAA
Organism: Pinus taeda; assembly: GCA_000404065.3. Taxonomy (NCBI): domain Eukaryota; kingdom Viridiplantae; phylum Streptophyta; class Pinopsida; order Pinales; family Pinaceae; genus Pinus; species Pinus taeda. Next base: position 3,872 of record APFE030795336.1, read on the forward strand.
GGGACATCATTTTCTTGGGCTTATTATGGTTTGGAACAATGGAGTGGTCATGCCAATGATAAGGATGGATATGAAAATGATGGGGGCTATTAATTACATAAGAAAATCTTATTTTTAAGCAAAATATTATTCAAAACATAACTTCCAAGGTTGTGAGTAATGCATATTGCTATAACACATTGGAATGAAATGTCCTTAGATTGGTTTTAGAAAAAGATTGACAAAATTACATGTTTGGTAACCTTTTAATTTTCATTGCAGGGTAACACATTCTCATTGATATTACATATTCTTATAAGGGACTATATTCTTTCCTTTTTTATGCCTTATCCAAAATCTCCATGTTTATTACCATATAGGAAGATTAGCAACTAGAAAGAGAATCTATCTTCAACAATGTTTCTTTTTTCTTAATAATGAAAGTGGTGGCACAAATTTGTAGATAAAGAGTATTAATAGTCAAGGATAAGTTTAATAAAAGATTGATTTTATTTAATGATAATCTTAAAATTTTGAACTTATTTTCTTGAAAAATATGTTATTATTTATCCATAAGAGAATAAATGATTAGACGATCATGCTCAAAACAAGCTATTTTTGAAAGGCAAGTATTTATAATGTAACAATTGGGTCCAATTGTAACCATAACTTTATATTAAGATTATTTTAGGAAGACCCTTCTCAAATAAGCTTCATGTGGATTTTGATAAAAGAGAAAAGATGACAAATTTAATGTATTAATTACTATGGAAATAAGCTTATCAAGGGATCTTACAGTGTTGTAATTGTCACAAGTGAATTGGAATTCAAGTATTCAAGTGATAAAGCTACGTCCTCCCCGCTCTGCGCCTGCAGCGCAACCCTAGCCGCCCGCGCCTGTGATCTCTGCCTCCCTCATGGCGCCAGGAGGTGGCCCCGAGGCCCCTCCTCCCCTCCCTCCGGACGTAGCGGCCTTCAAGGCCCTTGTTACTGCCTCAGGCAAACGCCCAATGTCAGGTCCGCAGCAGAAATTCGTTAAGAAACTGGACTGCATCCCTAAGGTCGCCCTCCCTGAAGAGGAAATTTGCAGGACAGCCCTGAATCTTGCAGAGAATGGTTTGATCGGCCAGTTCACCGGGTTGTGGCCGTCCCCGAGAGCTGTCGAAGAATGGGTTAAAAGGAACTGGCTCCCTCTGGTCAGCGAAGGAATCAAGATCTATTTTGTGGGCAAAGGGTTTTTTGTTTTCCTGTTCGACAAACCAGAAGACAGAGGCCTGATCTTCAGAAATGGGCCATATTTCATGGGGCCTCAAGGACTCTACCTGAACAAATGGTCAACTGATTTCGATCCAGCGCAAGATGTGCCTAGGGCGGTCCCGGTCTGGGTGCGTCTTCCGCATCTACCCCTGCATTGTTGGAATCCAGGCTCATTACAATCTATTGGAAATGCCCTGGGAAAATACATAGACCAGGCCCCAAGGAAGGATCAGTATTCCTGTGCCCGGATCTGTGTGGAGGTCGACCTGGAGATTGGATTACCTGAAGCGATCCAGTTAACGGTGGCAAACTGGTCTCATATTCAAGAGCTTGATTATGAGCAGCTGCCCTTTAAGTGCCGGTTCTGCCACGAGTATGGGCATTTCGCCAGATACTGCAAAAAAAGAAGCGAGGAGACAGTAGAAAAGGAAAAAGAAGACCAATGGAAACAGGCAAAGAAGACATCAGCAAACAGGCAGAGTAATAAAAGCAAGGCCAAAGGGTCCGAGGGCAAAATAGACAACGGAAGCACAGGTAACCATAATGCCGGAAGCAGCGATCCAAAGGCCAACGAGGGAGACAAAAATCCCTTTGAAACCCTCGCGCCTCCCCCGGACCCCCCGGAAGCAGAGGAAGAAGAACCTCCACAGCCTGCCACTATGGAAGCCCCAGATCCAGGCAATACTCAAAGTACCCACACAAGCAAAATATCTTCTCCTTCATACGCAGAGATAATAAAAAAAAAGAAGACCCCAATAGAGAATATTGGGTCATCAGACGATGAATCACATGAAAAGTCAGCAAAAAGGGTCGGACGAAGAACTAACAAAGAAACCAGAGAAGAGGAGTCAGAAAAACAAAAAACTCTTGGCAGCCAAGCAACAATCGAAATGACCCTAGGGAGAACTGTTAGGCCAAGGACCTCCAAAGGAGGAGGGCCTACCCCCTCAAGCGGTAAATGATGCAGATGATCTCTTGGAACTGTAGGGGTCTGGGAAATCCTAATAAGGCAGAAGCAATCAAAGACTTATTGAAGATAGAGACCGCGGACATCCTCATGCTCCAAGAGACCAAAGTAGAAGGGGAAGCTCTTCTAAACACCAGTATCAACAAATGGAAATTTGACTCAGGCAAGGCTGTCAGCGCAAGGGGCACAGCTGGAGGCCTAGGTACTTTATGGACAAAAAGCTATTCCTTAGAACGTTTTGCAACAACTCAACACTGGATTTTTACTGAGTTGCGCCACATTGTAAGTAATATCTCCCTCGCCCTGTTTAATTTATATGTACCAGTTCATTATGAAGAGAAGAAAGAATGCTGGAGGTCGCTTTCAGAATTTCTAGAGCAAATCAATCCTTCAAACCTGGTTATAGGGGGGGACCTGAACATAATCTTAGACCCCAAGGAAAAGAAAGGAGGGATTCAGTCCAAAGACCCTTTCAGCAGAACAGTGGGTAGTTTGATCCAGCGCTGGGACCTGGTGGACCTCAAACCAGTGAAAGGCAAATTCACCTGGACAAATAATAGAACTGGAGATAACCACATAGCAGCTAGACTAGACAGGTTTCTCATCAACAGCTCTCTAATGATGGACAACAGAATCGTTTTCTCAAAAATCCTACCTAAACTCACCTCGGATCACAAACCAATTCTCATATGTTTTAAGAAGGAAGAAGACCTAGGCCCCCTCCCTTTCCGATTCAGCCCCCTCTGGGCAGGTAAGGATGGGTTCTTGGATGCTGTTCAAGCGGCTTGGAGGACGGACGTCAATGGTTCCCCAAGTTATGTGTGGGAACAGAAATTGAAGAACGTTAAAACAGCACTTAAAATATGGATTAAGAAATCCATGCAATCCCCCAACAGGCAGCGGAAGGAGGTGGTCTCTCACCTGGAAGATATTCAACTTGAAATGGAGGATACGTTTCCTTCGGTCTCAGAGCTTGCTCAGGAAAAATCGGCTCAAAAAAACGTGTACTGCTCCTTCAGGAAGGAAGAGGAGTATTGGCGTTTAAAATCCCGAAGTTTGTGGCTTAAATCCGGGGATAGGAACACTTCATACTTTCACAAACAATGCCGGGTCCGCCTTTCGCGCAACCACATAGCTGAAATCACCAGCCCCAGCGGTCAGGTTATCAAAGACTTCGCTCAAATTCAAGAGGCAGCGACAAATCATTTCAAGAACCTTCTAAGTGCAGAGAGAAATGGTGAGGAGGCAGACGAAACTGATCTTCTATCAGTCATCCCCAGTCTTGTTAATGAGGAAGACAACGCCTTATTGACAAGTCCAGCAACAGAAGAAGAGATCACCAACATCGTTTGGTCGATGGATCCAGACAAAGCCCCAGGCCCCGACGGGTTCTCAATTCATTTCTACAGGATCTGTTGGGAAATCATCAAGTTCGACCTCTTCAGAATGATAAGAGGAGTCTTGAAAAAGGCAAGAATGGGAGGAGGCACAAAATCTACATTTCTAGCTCTAATCCCTAAGGAAACTAACCCAAGATCGTTTGACAGATATAGGCCGATCTCCCTGTGCAATTCATCTTATAAGATCGTGGCCAAACTGCTGGCTAATAGGATCAAGCCTCTCCTTCAAAAGCTCATCTCCCCAGCTCAAGGAGGTTTTGTGAAAGGCAGACAACTCCTCGACAATGTCATTCAAATTCAAGAGGCCCTCCACTCCAGCTATGCTCGGAAAGAACAAGGTATGATAATTAAATTAGACATGAGTAATGCTTTTGATCGTGTTAACCGATCCTTTTTGTACAGGGTCCTAGAAGCCTTCGGGTTTTGTCAAGATTTTATTAATATCATCAAAGCCTGCATCGACAATGTCTGGATTGCCCCATTGGTGAATGGGAGACCAACAGAATTTTTCTCTGCCTCCAGGGGCCTGAGGCAAGGCTGTCCCCTGTCTCCCTTTCTATTCATTCTGATGGCGGACTCATTAAGCAAAAAATTATCCCAGGAGCAGCAACGCGGTTCCATCCCTGGGATCAGAATAGTGCAAGATATTCCTTCAGTGAATCATGCTTTATTTGCTGATGACGCTCTCTTGCTTGGAGGCGCCTCCCTGAGAATGGCTATAGCCTTCAAGTCTACCCTCCGCTCTTTTTGCAGTGCCACAGGTGCCCTTATCAGCGAAAGGAAGAGCGCAGTCTATGCTTGGAACACTGATCAGCACACCGTTGATAGGATAGCCAGCGAACTGGGCTTCATAGGCTATGCAGAATGGGACAAAATTAAATACCTGGGTCTTCCGCTGACGATGGGATCCAATCGGAACAATCTGTGGGAGGAGGTAATCACCAAGTTTAATAAGAAGATAGTTGCATGGGGCGGAGTCTGGCTCTCCGCTGGAGGAAAGCTCACCCTCATCAGGTCGGTTCTTTCTGCGCTGCCCACTTTTCAAGCTTCTCTGCTGTTGGCTCCAAGACAAATAGCAGATCAAATCTCCAGCCTTATTCGGAACTTCCTGTGGAGCGGAGGTAAGGGAAACAGTAACAGATTCCACCTTGTCAATTGGGATTTGGTGAAGCGCCCAATCAAAGAGGGCGGCCTGCAAATTAGAGACCCTCTTCAAGCTAATTTAGCGATGGGATGTAAGATTCTGTGGCAAATTACCTCCGAGCCTAAGCACCCAAATAGCCAGATCTTCATTCACAAATATCTAAGGAACAGATCGATCTCCTCCTTCATTCCATCCTCTTCTCATAAAGGAACTTTGGCGTGGAGGCTATGCTGCAGAGGGCTCGAGTTCTTCAAAACGCACCTGTACAAAGTTCCTGGCAATGGCAAATCGATTCGGTTGTGGAAAGACCGTATCATGGGCCATCCCCCTCTCTATGAGAATAATGAAATAGCAGGAATTCGAGCTTGGCTAAGAACAAGAGGGATCAGAAAATTAGAGGATCTGGTAGAATGGGACGAAGACGGCAGCTGGAAGTGTTGGAACCTGCCCAACATTCCTGAGCATTTAATCGATCAGTCAATTGTATTCATAGCTGAGATCGCAGATTTCGCCCCTGTCCATAAGAATGAGGAAGACTCTTGGGGCTGGGGGAAAACAGGGGTATACTCAGCTAATCAAGGGTATATACAAATGCAAAGTAAAAAAGACCCAGTGCATCCGGAAGGAGTGTGGAAGTTGATATGGGAGTGCTTCAGTATCCCGAAGATTAACTTCTTCTTTTGGACCCTGTTCCAAAACAAAATTCTCACTGGCGAGAACCTTTGCAAACGAAACATCGTCGGCCCTCATCGTTGTGTGTTTTGTAAAAAAGCTCTGGAAACCTCTGCTCATATATTTCTCGAATGTGAATTTGCCCAGAAAACTTGGTCTAGTTTCTTAGCCGGCCTGGAAGTTAGACCTCCAACGAACAACTCAATCTCAGAAATGTTCTTGTCCTGGAAAGCCAGATATCCCCATCGCATTGCTGCCAAGTCACTCTGGTCCAAGGTGTGGGTTGCTGTCCCGAAGTATGTATGCTGGAAAGTGTGGCTCACCCGGAATGAAGCTATCTTTAACCAAACAGAAATAACAGCTGAAAAGGTTGCAGAAAAAGCCAAGAACCTTCTAATCGAGACATTGAGACAGACCAGTATAAGAGATGGCACCTTAAGAGATGAAGAAAAAGCATGGCTGGGCGACTTCTCCCCCATAATGAATTCTCCATCAGCCTCTCGCCCTCCCTTCAAGGAAAACTGGCAGATTCGAGACAGTGCAGAAGGCTTCCAGAAGTGGTGGAAAACTCAGGGCAAATGCACTATATTTTTTGATGGAGCCTCAAAAGGCAATCCAGGCAGGTCAGGAGCGGGAGGTATCATTTACTATCCGAACGGAAACAAAGAGTGTTTCAGTTGGGGTCTTGGAATAAAAACTAACAATCAGGCAGAAGTCCTAAGCCTATTGAAAGCCTGTCAACTAGCCAGGGGAAAAGATCCTATGGAGATAGCAGTGTTTGGAGATTCTGAATTACTGATCAAAGCCTTAAAGAAAAACAAAAGGCTCAATGACCCTATTCTGAACAAACAGATTCTAAGAGTGACCAGACTCTTGAAGGAATTCCCTTCAGTCCAAATCTTCCATATTCTAAGAGAACTGAACTCAGAAGCCGACTCTCTGGCAAACATCGGATGCAATCATGAAAAAGGTATGTTAAGTATAAATTCAGGTGAGGCGATTATGGCAGTCATCCCCTAATCAGTGTTGTGCGCTAGGAGATTTTCTGGCCGCCTGAAAGGATCGAGCATGGTCTACCAGTTAGAGAAATGAGCAGGGTTCCAGCCCTTCGATCCTTCTTCATTTTTGTAAGAGTCCTTGATCCAGGGGAGTAGTTGTTAAATCTTCAGGCACTGAATTCGAATACACAAAGCATAAGAACCAGTTCTCAGGCGAATTTGGATGGAATTCTTGGGGGAGCAGACTTTGTTTTCGCCTTCCAAGAAGTGTCAAGCTTGATCCGTGCGCTACCTCAACCAGCTCTTCATCCTGATCATAGAAAGCGGCAGTCTCCTTCCGGTTGTAGTGCGAATTCCCAAGTCTGAGTTGCAAACTGTCTCCTTCTTGCAAAGAACAGGGGTGTCATATTACTTCACAGGCCCAGGATAAAGTAACGAGGAGAGTTGTATGTCTAATCTAGAAGGGATGGTAGTTGTTTTATAATCCTCTTTCAGACAATGTTCTGCAGCAGAAATCGCTGAGCACAGAACAAGAATTGTAATTTTGCTATTGACTTCGGTCATCCTTTAATAAACATACCCGTCTTGGTTAAAAAAAAAAAAAAAGTATTCAAGTGATAAGTTGGTTGTTCTCATTGAAATTGGGATTGGATATAACAATTATGCAATTCATATTCATATTCACATAGGAAAAATATCACAACTCCCATCACCCAATATATATTGGCATTGCTCTTAATTATAGTAACATTAAATGATAAATATAATTATTGTAAGTTATTTATGGTTACAGGTTATACATATCTCTAATGTCTTATATCTTGCATTCAATTTTCAGGAGAAAAATCATAAAGGCATATGAATACCTTTGTTGGAGGTGACCCAATGGAGAACATTTGTAGGAATTTACAAGTTAAGTTCCTCAGACAGAACACCAAAGGACACCGCTCATAAACAGATCATAGATCAATACACTAGTATTATTGACGTGGTTAAAAATCTCAAAGAGGGAAACAGTCCATGGCCTGAGCCAATGTAGTCACTTCAGGAAATTTATTAATAAAAGAACGAAAATTTACATAAGCTTCTCTCATGAACGGTTACCCTACAAATGACCCTCCATGCTCTTTAAATAGAGATCATGGACCAATCGGGTGTTA
>APFE030795340.1:17005-28019 GCA_000404065.3 Pinus taeda
CACATGAACACCATGATATATAGGTGGGAAAACCCAATGTGGGTGAAAACCACCTGCTGCAATTTGTTTCTATCTTCCTTTAATAAGAAACTTCTTTTACAATGTACTGGTGCAGTCCTTTACTAGTACGCAGGCTGCACCCTGTAGAGAGCTACAACCCTCTCTTGTTCTCCAGCTTCTCCTGGAAGGGAGCTACAACCCCCTCTTTAGCTCTTGCACTAGGCAAGATACTAGTACGTAGGTGCTGGCCTACAGAATGCTACAACCTTCTCTTCCTTCCTCCAGGTACCACGTTTCATCAATTTTCAGACTGGATACACTGAAGCACAACACTACAATCTGAAGGCCACGTTTCATCAAATTTTCATACTGGACCCATCAATATCATTGAAGCTTACAAACACTAGAAACATCAACACCCAATACTAAAACCCTGTCAACAAAAGTAGTCACCAGAACACAGAAAAGAACACTGAACTCTGCAACAATATTCAGATCCAACTGTCTCATAAAAAATCATAGCTTAAATGGTATACGCTACTTGGACAAACCAAAACCGCATAAATACGCACTTTTACCAAAGCCAACCCGCATACAGATCTATAAATATTCAATCAAGACTTCCAGCTATCTCAAACTTAAGTTATACCCAGTTTAGAACATTACATGCGTCAGTATACAGATCTAGAACAATCATAATCGACCATATAGATATAGTTCATTTCAAACCATTTGATCCCGATCTATCCTTAGATCTTGTTCTCCATCAACCGGTGATATCCCTCCTTAGCTCAGATCAAGCAATGCTTCATCAACCCATAACTTGCATACTAGACCTCATCCTTCATCAGATATTCAAGACCTTTCCAATTGCAATTTTCCTAATGATCTTCTTCTCTTTTATAGCCTTAGGCCTTACTCAATACCATGGTCCAAAACCATAACAATTCAATACCATGAACCCAAAACTAGGGATCAACACATCTGACGAGATACTACGGTCCAAAATCATAGGTTCAAATTCCAAGGACTAACTACCATGGACCAAAACTAAGTTTTCCCACATGTACGCGCTTTTCCGTGCATGGAAGTGTGTGCATACGCATACGCGACTTCTGATCAACAATCCCGCGTGTATACACATTTTTGTATATAGAGAACTTGCGAGTATAACCTGCATGTATACCCTACTTGGTATATAGCGAACCTGTGTATATACGCGGCTTGGTACATAGTGAACCTCTGTATAACCTACCTCTGTACGCGACTTGGTATATAGTGAACCTGCGTATATACTCAACGTTCTTCATTCTTTGTGGTCTGATCATCAATTCTTTGCTACTGATCTGTTGCACTATAATCTGTCATCTTGCCATCAAGGACAACACTTGTATCATAATGCCAACAAATTTTTCTTGAGAAGGTGAGTGAGGGGTCTAGCAACACGACCATAATTACGGACAAATTTGCGATAGTAGACTGTGAGACCCAAAAATCCTCTGAAACTCTTCATGGTCTTTGGTTGGGGGCAATCCTGCATTGCCTGGATCATTTTGGGATCCACCCTGACACCTTCACGCCCCACAATGTGGCCCCAATACTCGACTTATTTCATGCCAAAAGAGCACTTGGATATTTTTACAAATAATTTATGCTTCCATAGCAATTGCAAGAGCAGGTCTACATGCTGAAGATGTTTTTCCCAAGTGAGGCTGTAGATGAGGATGTCATCAAAGAAAACAAGGACAAATTTTCTAAGATATGGCTTGAGCTGGGGATTCATGAGGCTCTCAAAAGTGTATGTGGCATTATAGAGACCAAATGGCATGACCATGAATTCATTATGGCCTTCATGAGTTCGGAAATCAGTCTTTGGAATGTCTACTTCATTCATGCGAATTTGGTGATAGCCCTAGCGTAGGTTTAGCTTAGTAAAGAATTGAGCCCCATTTAGTTCATCCAGCGAATAATGAACAACCGGGATGGGAAATTTATCTTTGACCATCAGCTTGTTGAGGGCTCTGAAGTTTGGACACATATGCCATTCCCCATCTTTCTTGAGCACCATGACCACATGCAATGAATAAGGAGTAATGCTAGGACGAATGACACTAGCTTCCAGAAGCTCCTTGATGATTTTTTCAATTTCATTCTTTTGGGTGAAAGGATATCTATATGGGCACACTTTGGTGGTTGTGCCCCTGGGACCAAAGTAGTGCTATTATCATGTTCCCCTCTCGAGGGTGGAAGCTCATGAGGCTTGTCAAAGACTTGCAGATGGTTGTTTAAGACCTATTTTATCTCAGGATGAATATGAAGAGAAGTGGTCTCGAAGGCGTGGATGGCATTAAATTGGGATATAATTCCATGGTGGCCCTTTTTTAACAACTTTTCCATCCTATGCGATTTGATGATAGAAGGAGCACCTGCCTAGAGTTCGCGGAGGGTATGCGTGTGGTCGTTCTGCTTAAAGCTCATATACAACTCCTGGAAATCCATTGTGATTGGGCCGAGTGTGCAGATCCATTCAGCACCCAAGACAATGTCACACCCACCCATGTTGATGGAAAACATGTTGTTCTTGAGGTGATAATCCCCCATCTAAAGTTTGACAATTTCACAGCGGCCGCCACATTTCATTGTCCCCCCATCAACAATCTCGACCTGGAAATTAGAGACTACTCTAACAAAACAATGCACTACTTCGGCGACCCTTTGATGGATAAATCTATGTGTAATACCACTATCAATCAAGACTACTACAGGGCGATGTTTAATAAAACCTCCGATTTTGAGAGTTTGGGGAGAAGAAATGCCTACCAAAGCATGGAGTGAGATAACTAGTTCTTTTGGTGTAGCTAGGAGCTCATTGTCCTGCTGGTTGTCCTCATCTTCCTCCTCTGGTCCCTCAAATGGTGGAGCTTCCTCAGATGAACTATGATCAATAGCATCAATTTGAAAGAATTTGGGTTCCTTGCATTTATGCCCTGGGGAGTATTTGTCATCACAGTAGTAACACAATCCTTGCTTTCTTCTTTCTATCATTTCTGCAGGTGACACCTTTTGAACCTTAAGTGTTTGGGTAGTGCTCAGAGCCTGGGTGGGGCATCCCTTGGCTATGAAATTTGGACAAGTCGACTGGGCCGCTAACGTGCGTTCTACTTCATCAGCTGTCGTGCAAGCTACCAGCCATGTGACTGGGTGGTGCATCGAGACGTGGGCTTGTATGGTGTCTTTGAGACCACAGATAAAACATTCGAAGTAGAATTCATGTGCTAGACCTCCTATGCAGAACACTAATGCTTCAAAGGCTTTAATATATTCTTGCATTGTGCCTCTTTTTCGAAGCTTAGTAAGACAACCCAAACAGTTAGATTTATGGTCAAAGTGATCAGAAAGGGCTTTTGAGAATATCTGCCAAGTCATTGGCCTTGCATAGCATTTTTGATGCCACTGCCACCATTGCCATCTTTCTTGGTTCAAGTAAAGGCTTCCCACACTTAGCTTAGTCTCATCATCTCTGATGTGATTCAATGTGAAATATTGCTCCATTTGTGATAGCCATATGGCTGGATGAGAGCCATCAAATTTATACATGTCTGGCTTCGGTGGTCGAGGATGGGACTGTTGGTGGTTTCCATAGAAGTGACGAGAATGGCTAGATTCTCCCTCATGGTTTTCATTAAAAGCATATGCCTCCGATTGTACCCCCAACTTGCCCTTTATGATTATGACATTTAAGGACTGGATCTGCTTCGTTAATTCCTCCAAATTTTGTTCAAGGGTGTCTATCTTCTCATTGGACATAGTTTGAGCTCTGGTTTGTACCATGCACAGATCCTGTGCACTTGTCGTTACTGTGAAAAAAATTTGGGACCACCTAAAATTTTGACACTGACAAGTGAATGGTACCACCTTGCTCAGCCCATCGACTTGATTCTTATGGGCTAAGTCTCCTATAAGTGTCCCAAGAGGGTCTTAGACCTTTTTTTTTTTTTTTTTTTTACTTTGAAAGGAGTTTTACTCCTCACTTAGGAATACTACAGTAGTCGATTCCCAGAAAAGTTAATTCGTCCCAATGTCTTGTGAGAATCACTCTAAGGTATAGGAGCCACAAGCCTCCCTGCACAAATAGTCAGATCTGTCGATGAAACCCTCAACTACAAAGTATGAGTAGGAATGTGGGAGTGATTGAACCCCCACTGCTAGATCTGAATGGCGAATTTGATTGTTGCGGCTGCGAAAAAACCCAACCTGATAGATCTAATCTGGCAAAGAAGATGATGTACGATCTATAGAGAGACAAGGGAACTATGGTCTCAAGGAGTGTCAGGTGCTACATATCGTAATATACATAAGGGTCAAATAGTAGTACTCGACCCAATCATTCAGGGCACTAACTAAGGAGGATCAACCATACCCTTAGCCATACTACCCGACTACGCTATCGTACACGCGAGTAATCTCCTTGAGTGTTGTTCTCAGTGTACTGTAGCAACAAGATGGCCAACGATTTATCTATGTCAAGGTTTCAGGTGAGCCTAGGGGGCTTCCAATATACCCAGAGGGTACTTGGAAGATAGTCTGTGCGCGGTTTTGTCTAATGCACTACTACTCGAAGGGGTACCCACAACGGTTACAAGGGAGTCCAACAAGCATGAACACCTCTTGTATTTCCTGCGTGCATGCCTCCCCAAATCCACAGGTTTATGCACTCAACGACAGATATCGTGGTTTAAAGACATCGGAACACGTCTCTGGCCAAAAAAAAATCTGCTAAAAATAGAGATCCCAGCGGCCCTAGAAAGTGCTCTGATACCACTTGTTATGCTCTTGACCTGCGAGAAGATACTAGAATACCAAATATGTGAAGAAATATAACCCAAAACACAGAACAATGAGAAATAACAACATGTATTTTATTATTTAGAAAGGAAAGCAATGTTCACTTGCCTCTTTGAGGGGGAAACCTCCAATAGAGCAGGGCTCGATTACAAAATAAGACACGATGCTCCTCAATGGGGAGTCTCTATCCTTTATATAGGATTCACACATGCAATACCATGGGTCAGTACCATGGTTCTTATTAATATCATCTAACTAATACCATGGCCCATTTGCAACTAACTGTGGTCCCTTCTTTAAATGCGAGTCAACCACTTACAATTATTAATATGGGATTTATTGACTCTTTAACTAACTACAACTATGACTTAACCCTATTACATAAATAAGGTGGTTAGGGTTGGGCCCTAACATGCCCTCCCCCATAAAAATAGCCTTGTCCTCAAGGCTGAAGTTGCGGACACTACTGAAGAATAGTGACTAGTTCCTAGGTCCCATCTTCTGGAGAGGTGTCTTTCCACTTGACGAGGACTTCCTTGATTGTGCGACCGTGCATGTGTCATTCTCGCGTGTGAAGAACCTATTCAGGTTTTAGCTAGATTGAACCTTCTTCATCCAGTTTCGGTAGACTGGTTTGAATTCTGCAATTGTTCCCAACCACTTACTTGAGGCATGAGACATGGAAGACGGGATGGATTTTTGCAGTGGTTTGCAAGGCTTGCTTGTTGGCTACTTCTCCGATGCACTGAAGTATTTGATACGGTCCATAGAATTTTGGAGATAATTTTTGACAACTCTTGTCTTTGAGTGATGTTTTCTTATATGGTTACAGCCTCAAGAATACTTGATCTCCTTCTTGAAATGTGCACTCTGAACACTGTTGGTCTGCCTGTTGCTTCATGCGATTTTGAGCTTGATGGAGATTATCTTTGAGGTGGGAAAGCATGGTCGCACAGTTCTTTAGGAGTTGATCCACTGCTTATACCTTAGATCATCCCAGGATATAACAAGTAGGTGAAGGAGGGAGTTGACCATAAACTACTTCATATGGAGTCATCTTGGTGGTGGCATGATAGTTAGTATTATACCACCATTTGGCTAGAGGTAACCATGGCACCCATAGATGTTGCTTTTCTGAGGTGAAACACCTGAGGTAGGTCTCCAGAAATTTGTTGACTGCCTCAGTTTGACCATCAGTTTGGGGATGATAGGAAGTACTGAGTTGCAGTTGGGTACCTTATAGCCTGAAGAGTTGCTGCCAAAAGTTACTAGTTAAGATCGGGTCACGATCAGACACAACGGAACTGGGCATGCCATGCAATTTTAAGATCTGGTCCATGAAATATCGAGCCACCAAAGTGGGTGTAAAAGGGTGGGGTAGGGTGCAAAAATGAGTATACTTAGAAAGTTTGTTCTCAACCACCATGATAACTGACTTGTTGCCTGACTTCGGAATACCACTAATGAAATCCATAGAAACCTCCATCCAGATTGAGGCAGGGATGGGCAATGGCAGTAAAGTGCCTGGGAATTTGACTGTTTCTCCTTTGTGGCCTGACACACATCACATTCAACTACAAAAGCAAGAATGTCCTTTTTCATGCCTATCCAAAAGATTGAACGCCGAGTGCGAGCATAAGTATTCTGAAAGCCTGAATGGCCTGCAGTGGGAAATGAGTGCAACTCTACCAAAATGCAACTTTTGAGGGTGGATGTTGGTGATATCACTACTTTGTCCTTGAGCGAAGAATCTCATCCTGCCAAGAGTAGCCCGCTGTGGAATTTTGATCTGCCTACAATTTATTAATGAGTTGGGAGAGCGAAGGATGTGAAAACCATTCCTTGCGAGCCTCCTCAATCCACTCTGGAATGGGAAGAGAGGTTGCTAGAATGGTGCTTTCTTCCTCAAATTGGCATGATAAAGCATCTGCTACGACATTTTCGCACCCTTTCTTGTAAATTATATCATAATCATATCCCAACATTTTGGCTAGCCATTTATTTTGTTGTGGTGAGGATAGGCGTTGCTCCAAATAATATTTAAGGCTTTGATGGTCTGCGCAGATTTGGAAATGTTGCCCCAATAAGTATGGTTTCCATGTATCCAATGCAAGTAAGATGGCCATCATCTCCTTCTCATAGGTAGATTGTCCCAAATTTGTCCCACTTAGTTGTTGGCTAGTGAAGGCCAAGGGTCGACCTTCCTGCATTAAGACAACCCTAATACCCGTACATGAAGAATCACATTCAATCACAAAAGATTTGGTGAAGTTGGGTAGTGCCAATACGAGAGTGGAACACATGGCATGTTTGAGAGCTATAAATTCCTGTTGCGCTTCATCATTCCAGAGGAATGAATTTTTCTTGAGAAGGTGAGTGAGGGGTCTAGCAATGCGACCATAATTGTGGACAAATTTGCGATAGTAGCCAGTGAGACCCAAAATCCTCTCAAACTCTTCAAGGTCATTGGTTGGGGCCAATCCTGCATTGCCTGGATCTTTTTGGGATCCACCTTGACACCTTCACGGCCCACAATGTGGCCCAAATACTCAACTTATTTCAGGCCAAAAGAGCACTTGGACAATTTGACTAATAATTTATGCTTCCAGAGCAGTTGCAAGAGCAGGTCTATACGCTGAAGATGTTTTTCCCAGGTGAGGCTGTAGATGAGGATGTCATCAAAGAGAAAAAGGACAAATTTTCTGAGATATGGTTTGAGCAGGGGATTCATGAGGCTCTGAAAAGTGTATGTAGCATTACAGAGACCAAATGGCATGACCAGGAAAGCAGTCTTTGGAATGTCTACTTCTTTCATGTGAATTTGGTGATAGCCTGAGCGAAGGTCTAGCTTAGTAAAGAATTGGGCCCCATTTAGTTCATCAAACAAATAATCAACAACCGGGATGGGAAATTTATCTTTGATCATCAGCTTGTTGAGGGCTCTGAGGTCTGGACACATATGCCATTCCCCATCTTCCTTGAGCACCATGACCACAGGCGATGAATAAGGACTAATGCTAGGACGAATGACACCAACTTCCAGAAGCTCCTTGATGATTTTTTCAATTTCATTCTTTTGGGCGAAAAGATATCTATATGGGTGCACATTTGGTGGTTGTGCCCCTGGGACCAAAGTAATGCTATGATCATGTTCCCCTCTCGAGGGTGGAAGCTCATGAGGCTTGTCAAAGACCTGCAGATGGTTGTTTAAGACCTGTTGCATCTTAGGATGAATATGAAGAGAAGTAGGCTCGAAGGCATGGATGGCATTAAATTGGGCTATAACTCCATGGTGACCCTTTTTTAACAACTTTTCCATCCTATTCAAGTTGATGATAGAAGGAGCACCTGTCTGGAGTCCGCGGAGGGTATGTGTGTGGTCGTTCTGCTTAAAGCTCATATATAACTCCTGGAAATCCATTGTTATTGGGCCAAGTGTGGAGAGCCATTCAACACCCAAGACAATGTCACGCCCACCCATGTGGTTCTTTAGGTGATAATCCCCCATCTGAACTTTGACATTTTCACAACAGTTTCCACATTTCATTGTCCCCCCACCAACAATCTGGACCTGGAAATTAGAGACTTCTATGACAAAATAATGCACTGCTTTGGTGACCTTTGATGGATAAAGTTATGCATACTTCCCTTTGTTAGTGTCAATCTTTGCAGCCTTCCTCCAGTGATCAAACATGCTCATACAAAGTGATTTTAAGGTGTCAAGGTCAAATTTTGTCATTTCAGTAAGTCTTCAAGTAAAATTTGGTCATTAGGTATTAGGTCTAGGGTTTGCAAATGTCAGTCCATGTCACCATTCAGCTAAGTGTACCATCATTCAGAGGGTTTTCATCATCATGTCAGGCTCCAATGGGTCATTTTACACCTAGTTCATGCTTTAGTTGTGCCTAGGTAAGGTTCATTTCCCTCTCTTACGGTTTTGAAGGTAATTTCTCTTGGATGTTCAAATCATCAGCAAAATTTGTATCCTAATGTTCATACACCTTCCCCTATCCTTAATGTACCTTATTAAACACTTCCCATCACTGAGATTCCCCAAATTCCTCATTTTCACACAAACCCTAGTTTCTTTCTACAACTTGACAATTTTCTAGGCTGGGCCTGTGTTTTTCCCTTTTGGACCGATTCCCCTCATTTAATATTTGAAATTAAACTTTTTCATACTTCAACATCCCTCCCTACTTCCCAAAATTTTCTGAAGAATTTATACGCCCCTTATCCCCTTCATTTCACTTCATTTCGACAAATCCCCTATTGCACACATTGGGATATGTTTTACTTCAATGATGTTTCCTAGCAAGAAAAGATGAATTTGGGAAACATGAGAGAGGTTTTTGTCCTCAATAAGTCAAGGAAGAAAAACCTCCTTCAATTTTTACACAAGTGTCATGGTTTTAGAGAAATGTCAAAAATACAGTTGCCTCAGGAGAATTGATGCACCTCTGAAGTGACCTTGGGCAAATCAAGGTTTCTCCTAGATTGGTTGGAAAAATGACTTACTCGATGAGTCCAATGATAACTAGACACAAAGATATTTCCAATGAGATATCTTGAGCTCAATTTGGAGTTGACGACGACCTTCAAAAGTTGACTGCAAAAACACTCTTCCTTTAGGCAGGCTCATTTGGCACATTTTGACTAGTCTTGGGAGATTTGATTTTTGACAGGGAAAATGAACTCCAAATTAAAAATTCTAGTTGGGTTGGAAAGTAGACTCAATAATATTTCCAACGAGCTATCCCACACCCAATTTTGACACCAGGAAGGCCTCCAAAAGTCTCCTACAAAAAGCACAATGCATTGGGTTTGGGGCACGATGCGTTGGGTTTGTGGCGCAACGCATAGAGCTACAAGCCATTTTCACCACAAATTCATCCATATTCTCAATTTGCTTGGTTTCTTCTGGTACAGAGTAAGTCAAAAACTCTCCAAATGCCAATGAAAGTGTGTCTTAAGATGTTTATGATGATTTAGTGAAAAAAATTCAAAACCCTACCTCCTTGCAATTTTTGTTGAAAACATGATTGCTTAGGGTTTGTAATTTTTTTTTTGTTGCCATCACTCCCTCACCTTCTATTCCCTCACTTCTCTTCTAGTTTCTTTAACCCATTTCACTATCCCCCATATCCCTAAATTCATTCACCCCTATCCCCAATTCCCATTATCCTAAACCCTAGCTACACAATTCCCAAACCCTAATTTCTACCCCAAAAGCCTAAAAGCTATTCCTAAAACCCTTATATTCCCTCAATTCCAGTCAAAAAAATTCCCAAAATCCCTTATACACATTCCCTCCATGGTCCCTCATACATTTGGTAGCGAAACCTAAAGACACCATAAATCTCTTCATACTCATTTAAGAAAACTCAAACATTGGCAAACATGAAGTCTGATCCTTCCTATGATCGAGATGAGGAGACATTCAGTGATTCTTCTAGAGGAGTGCATGCACCAAGGAGACCTCACAAGGGTGATAAACATATACGAGAGGAGCCTACTTAACATGTCGAGCTACAGGCTTATCCTTTTGCTGTCACATGCTTTCAACACCAGTCTTGTTATCAGTTCTGTGAGATGGTAGAGAGAGTCCAGTACCATCATGAGTTGGCCAGATTGTTTGTGCTCCATCTTCATAACGGCCAAGTCACTCTAGCAGGTGTGACATTCACCTTGACACGAGAGAACGAGAAAATTGGCAAGCTTCTCAGAGGAGGAAAGTGAAGCTCAGATAACTTGAGCAAGTAATCAATGCCAATCGAGAATCATGGCTTGAAAGAGCTAATATCCACTTAGAAAAGTTGTTAGAGAAGGCCAACAGAGAGAAGACATTGTTGAGGCATATGGCTTATCACTACATGGCGAGAAACAAAGTCTGCAAGGCAAGAATTGGGAGCTTGAAAGCAAAGTTGAAAAGGGCATCGACGAGGCGAAAGGAGAAAGATAGACTTTAGATATTGGATGAGGCTTCCTTGAATCAACACAACACTTGATGGAGGAGACTCAACCCAAATTTCAAAAATTTTGGGACACTTTTTGCATTTTTAAAATTTTTGGACTAAAACACAGATTTTTCTGCCCTATGCGCCACTCCACCTGGCGCTCGCTTTTGATGGGAGCATCCAAAAGAAAAAAACTTAGCATTTTTGGATTT